>OY751429.1:3225848-3519568 GCA_963565655.1 Aleiodes testaceus
AAGGACACCTACAAGTGTCGTTTTTGTGAAATGCCGTTCTCTGTACCGAGTACATTGGAGAAGCACATGAGAAAGTGCGTGGTTGTCGTGCAACAAGGACCCAAACTTGGACTACCTTATCCTGGAAGTCAGGATGAAGACTCATCACTCAGCACCAAGGACACTTGATCCTGGAACGGCAGCCTACAGCAGCCCATGCCACCTTTACCGTCGCCACTGTGGCCGCACAGGCCGCCCTATCCAGTTTACTAAAAAGTCAATACCATTCTGCATTGATTAGTGAAAACTTGGAACTCCAGCCAAGTCAGGATGACACCTGAAGAATTGCAAGAATTTTTCGACTCCACGTGGAGATTCTCTCGTTATTCAATATTAATTCAGCAACATGTGAATTAAGAAAAAAAGACTCTCAAGAGTTGAAGAGAGGGAGAGAGAGATAAAAGAAACTGATGGTTACCAATGGGAAAAATCCCAGCAACATCTCTAAACAAAGCAAAATTCAAATACTATATAATCCGTATAAATAATTATAAATAATTCAATCTACAACGTATACATGTGAATATTAAATAACAATTATAAATAAAGATTAATATACTATATAAATATATAAATATGAAGGTATAAATAAAGATATAAATATATACATAGGAATTAAATTTTAAATATAATTAAAAATTACACGAAAATAGTGAAACTTTATTATCGCATTGAAGATTATTTATTTATTAATATATATTGTATAACGTAATATATTGTGAGCAAAGAATTGAAACATCGCGATATAATACTTGAAGTATGGAAAAATCTATTAGGCGTGAAAAATAATAAAAAAAAAACGTAAATGCATTTTCAATTATTTCTTTTTTGTAAATTCAAAAGTGCCCGAAAATCATTAAAATTCTACTTGTGTAAAATGTAATATAATTATTATTAATATTTTTATTATTCATTCTTATTGCTCTTTTTTATTATTAGCATATTATGTTTATTAGTTGTGTATTTGACTTTATGGGCTATTATTATTATTATTATTATTATTATAATTATTATTATTGCTATTATTCTAGTGTTATGTCGTTATGAAATTATGGATTATGATTGAATTAAAACATTAATTTTTTAATTTTCAAAACTGAAATTGAAGAGGCAAAGAAAATGCAAAAAAAAAAGAAAAAAAACCTATTGTTTTCTTCAAAAGTTAAAGAGGATGCCAAAGTTGTTTATGTTTTATCGTTTACCCACCTTTTTTTTTTTTTTTTTTTTTTAATTTATTTGGAAGAAATGAAAAAAAAGTGGAATAATAAAGTGGCTCAAGTGGAAAAATTTCCAAATTATTAAAAAATAGAAAAATTTCGGTAAGAATATAAAGAATAATTTCATTAATATTTTTATGTTTCTTATTTTCTTACCGAAGACTGAAGTACTCTCGATGATTCAATAATTTCCACTAATTTCTTTGTTTCTCTTTTAATTATAAAAAAAAAAAAAGAAAAGAAAAATTAGGGTATCGTGTTCTTTTTCCCTCGTTGTAAACGTTTTCGATGAGAACTGTTCCTAAATAAATAAATAAATAATAATAATAATTTAGGCAATAAGTCGATAATTAATTTCCGTGCAAGTGTGATTCTGAGAGCAATTGGAATTGAGTGAATCGAATGAAAAAAGTAAAATGGAATTAAATTGAATAAAAAAAAAATAAAAAAAACACTCATATCATAGTTTTTTCGATGTTAGAAATGAATGGTTTTAGATAAAGAAAATATATATTAAAGAAGGAAGAAAAAAAAGAGAACTCGCACATCACAAGAAATACACAATCTTGTTATGAAATTCAGGAGAATGGGGATTTGTTACATAATTCGGTGATGTGTACATGTCAGATCCTATTTATTTAGATCATGTACTTGTACATAATAGCACTGCCCGAAGCACATGCGAGAAACGAGAGCAAGCACATGCTCGATAAGAGCATCTTGTTTTTAATCACATACTTAACGATCAATCGTATATTTGAGCTTATTAATAGAGAAAGAATTCGAAAAAAAAACTTGAAAATAAAAATACACATAATTACGAAAACAAGTTTAATATTTGTCTAGAAAACGTGTCATTGTATCTCAATATATTTTCGAATTTTCATTTTTTCATCATTCACATTTTCTTTTTCTTCCTTTATTCCAGAATTTTTGAGTGTGTATTCAAGAGAGAGAGAGAGAGAGAGAAGGAAAAAATCATTAATAAACTTGTGAAAAGAAATCACGAATATAATTTGTGTTATTTCTTTCGATAAAAGACAAGAGTTTTGTTTTTATTAAAGACATCCTTATTTAATCCTATTCCCACAATTACAAAACACAGGGTAAAACAATAGAGAATATTCCCGATAAAAAATTCAAAGTAGAGTCTTAAAAAGACTAAATAGTACATAAAATTAAAGAAAAAAAAAAAAAAAACGAGGAACGAATAAATTGTAGGAATGAATAATCGAAAAATTAGTAAATTGAAATTACATCTAAGTTCAGGGTAATTAATTGAATTACTAATAATTCCTAATAATTAAGCAATACTCTAATTTTAATCCTGAATATTAAAAAAAAAGAGTAGAAATAACGTCTTCATTACCCTCTTTTTTTTCCAATTTTAACGATAAAGAAAAAAAAAAAAAGAATACGTTGTATGTCTTGTGATTAAAATAAATGACAATTGTTTCTAATTTTTAAAATTAATTAAATTCCAATTCCCCATTCCTAATTTCATGGAAATAAATTAGTAACGCCATCGGTGGAAGCCTGATGAAGCTCGTCGTGCCCCAAATCAGTTGGTCGAGGGGTACAACTCCCTAAAAAAAATTAAAAAGGCCCCATATAGGGGTGCCAAGCGACTTTGGTCACCCCTGCATGGGGTTTCCGACTCCCCTGAACCCCATCACGAGGCTAGAGGCCTCCACGCACCTCCGGGCATTCTACTTTTAATTATCCTGGATTTTTCCACCCCCATAATCTCCTGCAATAAAAAAAAAACGAAAATGTCAACAAAGATTAATGAAAAAAAATGCATCTATTAAATGACGTTATTCGTGAATTTTTTATTATCATTATTCGGGGATAAATAGATGGCAGAACAATTCGTGTCTCCGGTAATTTGGCTGTCTCGGTTGAATGTACAGGAGAGGGACAAGCCTGGATAATTAATCTATATAGTATATATCCAATGCACCACGTCTCAAAGTTGGGACAATGCTGGTTAATTTTTGGCCGGTGTCTATTGTTCCAGGCACATTCATCCGTCAAGTGGCTTCAGACGTACTTCTGGTTAACAGATACGAAAATCATTGCCATGAAAGTGCCTTCGGCTTCTTCAAAAATCATTATCCCTTTATCCATCAGAGATGTGAGCTCTGAATGATTACGTGCAAGTGCATCTGTTGTGCATTGCCCATTCTGAATAATCCCCATGTCAAACACAATGGCGGACACTAATTTACACGTCAGGAGCAGAAGTGCGCAATTGTTTTGAGGACAAAATCCGTCAAACAATTCATGTCTGATAACATATTGAGTCGTCCCCTTTCCTCACAAATCATTCGAAACTTTGATTTTCTGGGATTCAGGAGTTTTCGTTGTTGGCTTCGTTGGAATGGAGAATGGGGGCTCATTCCTGGGGTCAGTATTCGTCGGCTCAAAGGGTGCGCTCGACCAATGGTGTCTGACCAATCCAAAGTCTCCACCCTTGAAATCATATGGAAACATTTCTCATTATGTTTCATTAATTACCGCAATTTAATTCTGTATTTTCATTTATTTTTTTTTCAGTTCAAGGAGAGAGGCTGCGAGAGTCGGCTCCTTTGCTGTGTCTCGGTGGATGCTAATAACAGTCGAGGTTATTCAGGATTTAACAAAAGGGGAGACTCCATGCCACAGTGTATCTTTACGGGATTGAGCCCCGAGTGCGGAGGATCTGATGTAAGTGAAGGAAAAAGTGAGGAAGGATGGATAGGTAGGAAGTACACGCAGGAGTGGGTTATACATTTGAGTACATAAATGTATGTAACTTTGTGCTCGTGTTGGAGTGGGCGTCGGCCATCTTGTCCGGTGGGTATTGACCGAACCGCCGGCGAGAGACATTCTATGGTAAATGTGAACGTTTTCATTAACTAGCCTATTTCGTTAAATTAGCTAATTAATTTTTAAACAATCAAAGGAATTTTTTAATTTTTACGATAATTCATTGTGTCTTAATTAACGTTTATTCACCTTGAAATATCTCACACTATTTTTCCCCCAACTTTCTGCCGCTTCATTTCTTACTCCTCGTGTAAAAAGTAAAATACAGAACATTCCTCAAAACTTTTCAAGGATATAATTTGAAATTGAGAGAGACCTTGAAAGTCTGTAAAGTTTTAAAGTTGAAGTTGTAAAAGTTGGCCAAGCTTTTTACCTGATAGTGTGAAAGAGATAAAACAAATTGAATTATTTTAAATCTTAAAAATATTCTTAATTTCCCGTAAATTCTTCATTCTCATGTTTTACAAAGTTTAACAGCCCCATCAACCGCTTTTCACGAAAATTCTTGTGCCACTGGATTTGATGGGGGGGTGGGGACAAGCGGCTGGATCTCTCGTACGTAAAAATTCCTCTCGGTCCACTTTGAAGATGCTGCCCGACATAACGTCCTCCTGCGGCATTCTCTTTGCCATTACACCCGTGTTTTATATCTGTATATACACTTGTCTATTCGCCGCACAGTGTGTGCAAGCAAATAGCGCTGTAGTGCTTTCGAAGGAGTCGTGCAAATACTCAAGGAACACTGGTCTCTAATTCACGCCTGGCATTTCGCACTGTGTATTTTAAAGCTACCTCGAAAATTCCACCCTTGGCAGTAAAACAGAAAGGGCCAGAGAGAGAGAAAGAAAGACGAAGAGAAAGCGAGTCGACCCTCCCGTATCTCCACACTCGTTTCATATCCCTCCAAGTTATATCTTTTCATGGCCAACTCTATCTTTCTTGGTTTCCTCCACCTCCTTGTACGTTTTCCCTGTACCAAAAGGGGCTAACTTACTCTCGTCTTTGCTCTCATCTCGCTTCTCCCTCTGCCAATACTTTGCCTCTGTATGCACAAATACCTATACATCCCCGGCATTGAAACGTCATTGGGCATGTATAGATAAAGTACATTTATACAGATATACATAGAGAGTTGGAGACTTCTGGGCTCTCTCCACGTCGCGAGTAACCAAGGTACTCTTCTTGAATAAGGGGGGGAATGGTCGGTGGTCGGTGGCTGTAGATATAAAGGTTGCCGGAGCTCTCGGGTAAAGCGTGGCCGCATATTCCCATATATATACATAGAGAGGTGAGTTTGAAGCGAGTGAGACGAACTAAACTTGCGGCAAACGGATAAAGGAGCGGAGGATGGGAGAGGCATGTATACGAAGACCATGCGCTTCCACCGGACCCCAATGTAGTGGCGAGGGTGCCTTCAACCCTTAAGGGGTTGTGGCTAGCACGTCTCTCTCGCTCTATCCGCTTGGAGATACTCTCTCGTGCTTCGTTCCCCCATACTCTTCACGAGGCCACCGACCAAGCCATCATCTCTCTGTTTCACGCGCACTGATTCAAACTTGTGAGCTCCTGATGACTCTCTCTCTCTTCTTCCTCTCTTTCAGTCACTGGTTTCAGCCCCTTTGGCCACCCTCGTACAGAGAGAACTGCATGCCGAGTAAAAGTACCCTTGCCTGGCGGCCATTTTACTTTACCCTTTGCTTTGGACCTAAATTGTAATCCAAGTCTAGGAATTCTGTGGTAAGAACTGTGAATTCTAAGGACGAGTCTTATTATTATTTTTTGGAGAGGTTATTACTAGAGCCATTTATCTTCATTTTTATTTCATACTCCTGTCATAGCATTGTACATAATGTGGATGAATCCTGAAGTACCCTATCCGCATGTAACACGCAATAAACTTTTCAATAAAATTCAACATGAGTAAAACAGAATGATATACATTAAAGGAGATGAGAAAAAAGGAGAGATAAATAACATGAAAAGTTGGAGAATAGTTTATTTTCAGTTGGGGGTAAATGGGGGGGAGTTGTACTACTTTTTGGTGAGGCTGGCCCATTTATTCCGCGCCACTTGCAACAGGTTTTTGAAAAAGTTAGCAGTCGTGAGTAGACCTCGGGCGGTTGCATTATCATTATTCATCTCTGGTGAAGAAACCTTGAAGAAATCAGATAAAGTACACGAATTATAAGAGAATAATAAAGTTGAGTTTATTGGGTACAATGAAATTCATAGATTTTTATCTCACTTTATATAATTTTTGTTGATGCCACAATGTCATTGGAGGACATTTATCATAATTTTACGTAGCAGCTCGCGCCCCGTGTGTTGACAAGCCCCAGGCAGTTTCTGGGGCATAGTTCACGTGAAAAAAAAACCGGACAGTAAACTGGATCAACGAGTAGTACAACCAATGAGAGTTGATTGACCACAATCGCTCATGTAGACAAATTCGAATGTCCAGTGGTGATCATTCAATTTAAAAAAAAATCATATTATTTAAGTCCAGGAGAATGGATTCACATGGATTCCATTGATTTTGGGAAAAAAATGAAATTTGAAAAATGGTTGAAAATAATTCATGGTTTCCAGAGTAATGCGTCGCTATCGATTCGAGTTCCCGTGGGCGTTGCTACGAGATGGACCCTTGTACAGCTCGAGCAGACTTGAGTGTCGCCAAGCTACCCAACTCTCGCGCAACCACCCTCCTATCCTGCTCTTCCCCTTCCTTCGTTCCCGTTACCATTCGCATCCATCCCTGTTACTACCAAACGTTATTACTTCTGCAAATATACAAGATATCATAATATGGAATCGAACTCTCAATTTACATAAATTTGCAAATAAATAAATTAATCCTTCATATTTACCTGAGTCATCCTCTTTTACCTCCACATTCAACATTCCACATTCGTTTCCTTTCTCTTCTTCCTCTGATTTTTCCTGATACCTTGACTCGAGACGATAACCGCTCGTGCGTGAGTCTGACTATTCCACCATGCACGTTCATTCGAAACACGTGAAAAATTATCACGGATCGATGATCAGGTAAATCGAAAGTTCCCCCAGACGTTACAAGTATGCTAGAATTCTTCTCCAACTGCATCACAAAAAGATGAATAAAGAATATTACACTTGTTTGATCCATTCAGGTGATGCTGCGGGTCAACTCTCCTGCCTTGAATTACCAGTTATGGACCATCCCTCCTTGTTTATCCACCTGAAATCAAGTTTTTTTGCACACATTAGCAAGAGATTAGGGCATGAATTCATGTAAATCATTCTCAATATTTATTAATTTTTAATAAAATTAAATTTTCTTAATTCCGCCATTTTCAGTGATTCCAGTCTCGACCATTTACCCTCCTTTAATCTCACTATCCTCACTGCTTCCGAAAGGGTTGCACACTGCTGCCCGCCTCATTCATCCCCATCGTTTCGTCCCCTGTCGACTACACACTAGGAGAGCCCTGAGTGGCTTTTGTTTTCAACCCAAAAGCATCCGCCATTTTGAATTTATGATACCGCACACAGAGAATATGTAAAAAGTTTGATCGTTATGAAAATTAATTTTTCAATTTACAATATGAAGATTGCATGATTTCCGTTAGCACATCTCCAATCGCCCCAGTCTATCCAAATGAAATAACATGAAAATAATTTAGAATATTTGGAGGGGAAAATAATTCGATAACTAGAAATAGTTTAGTTCAAATTCAATGTCCGTATTTTCACCACGTACCGGAGATGTCAACTTAAAACAATTGCTTGCTCCCCAGCACTCGGCAATATCCTGACTCCACTAATTCAATTATGTGAACCAGGAAGATCCAACATCAGGTGAACCATGGAAGTAACAGGTACAGGTTCATGGGCTGGAATGACTCCTTCTACCAGAGATACGTGATAAACACTTGGAGACGTGAATTATCGGACTGGATGGAAGAACGATCAATTTGCTAAATTAATCCGTACCAGTGAGTATACTGTATACAACTGCATAAGTTTTACATGCTAAATGTCTGCGGTGACGAGGAGTTTGGAGTCCTCTAACGATGCATACTCTGGACTCATGAGTTAACTTGCGGATTGTCTTCCTCATTACTCGGTAATTTTGAATTTTATTCCTTATTTTTTCAGTTCGAGGGAACTTGAATGGTGATAATTCATCGCTCTTGGACATCCCTGTTCCTGTATTACCGACTTTCTACGATTGTCTACCCTCACTCGCTCCTAGACTCCAACTAGATGTCACTACCCTCGACTTATCGACTAGATACTTTGGGTGAATCCGACCCTGTTACAATGGGCTAGTGGAGTAGAGTAGTTTGGGTCAGGACAATGAATGAACAGAAGACCATCAGAAAAACTTAACGGTAAGAATCAATTAATCATTAAAATAATTAAGAAGAAAATTGGATTTTTCACGAGTTCAGTATCGAATTCCAGTACATTTGCATTAGAATTCGGTTCTCTTGTGTAAATACGGATTCGCGCTGCCATATAAACAGTCAATGTTCAAATACAGATGGAGTCCTCGGGCCTTCTCTGTTTGCTCCTTTAATAAGATCTGCTAATTTAACTGAAGGTATCGCAAACGATAACGCTTCTAATCCCATATTTAAAATGACCACGAAACAAAGGAGAACACGGAGAATATGGATTTAAATTTATTTTTCAAGGAAGAAGGAAAATGCAAATGCGCGGGGGCATCTGGCAACAATGGCCGTGGTCTTGCCCCTATTTTAAGGGTCGGTTTTCGGGGGTGTCGTAGTTGTCTCTCTTCCACTTCCCTTTTCATCTCCAGCGGGTGGAGGAAGATGGGGGAAAGGGGGAGAGTGGTCGAGGGGGTGGACGAGGGGATACAGGCGGACGGAGGTTTGCCGGCCATGCTAAGCAGGGTGAGAGCCAGATATATACACGGGCTCCAACCCCTGATAAGGGTGGACAGCCACGATCGATTAGAGGGCTACCTAACCCCACCTCTACTTTATACCAATGTCCAAAACTCCATTCACTATCTCATGCATTAACACATTTTTTTCATGCATTAATTGTAACTATTATTTTTTAAATTGGATTCAATAGCCATGCTACATAAATTCCCCGTGGAAATTGGAAATAAATCTAGGGGTTTTAAAAAAATTGGTCATAAATTGCACGGTTAGTTCGGATTCAATGGATACACACTTTAATTTAAAAAAAAATGGGGGATCAAAATTCGTGAAATTGGACATTTTGTTTTTTTTTTAATCTTTTAGAATTGATAGAAATGAGATGAGACTCTCGGACATTGCTCAGGCTCAAGTTTGACGAGGTTCAAGCTTGTAATATCCGCTGGCCCGCGTGAGACTAAACTTTACGAGCGTAATAATCGCGCCCATCTTATGCCTCAGGCCTCAACCCTGTAATTCACAAGTTTAGTTAAAGATAGTTTTCCATCATAGTTGTGTTATTCTTTCGCCATTTAATAAAGCCCACATAAACACAAATAAAAGATATGAATATAATAAAAATAAGAAAACAAATGGGGAAAAAGGAATCCTTGTCTGAGAGAAACCGAAGGCTGTCTCTGGAATTTTCATATCGACACAGAATGACAGTTTTTTAATATTAAATTCTTTTCCTCCATTCCCCGACTCTCCTGCACATCCAGACGTTCAATGATCTCCGGGCAAAAAAAATCCTCATAATTGAAAGACAAAATAGTGAATAATGTTTTTAGCAGCTGAAAAGTCATGGGACAAATGCGTAAAATGTAGCACACAGTGATCACGAGAGTACAAGACCAAACGTTGGCAATAAATATCCAATGAATTTCTACCCGGGTAGCCGTTTGTGGATGATCGTGCTCTGGCAGCGTCATAAAAAATGGGAAACAGAGGATAAAGAAAGGGCTTTAGGAAAAAAAAAGGAAAAGGGTGATGGTGAATGCGGCGGTCTCGCTACAAAACCCAAAACAGTCTGCTCTTCCCGACTGTCATTTTTTCATTATTTATTTTCCGTACGTGAGAGGCTGAGTCCAAATAGATCAGTGATGAGGAAGTCTGTGAATTCTACTTTTTTTTTATTTATTTTCTACAATTCAATGCGGAGTAATTCATCTAGTTTTTACCCCTGTCAAGAGTCGAGTGCGGATTTTTTAACCCGAATTTTAGAGGAGCTCGGAAGACGAGCGTGAAAGGGCGTCAAATAAGGGTGACATACGCCAATATATCGAAAATAGTGCGAGGGAAGGAGAAAAAAATGGTGTTACTTGAAAGGAAGGATTACATCGGGGATTTTGGTTAGCGAGTTTCATCTGGCAAAGCCGATTTTCACGATTTTTTTTTTAAAGACTTTGAACAAGGTGGATACTCAATTAAAATAAAGGAGAAGTGCCTCGTGATACTGCATATTTGATACTTCATGTTTACGCATTTTATCAATATTCAAATTATTTTGTGTCGTGCGTGAGAAGAGGACGAGTCTCGAGGAATGAGGACAATCTCCACATTAATTAAAAAATAAATAAAATATGTTTGCTTTTTTATTCTTCGATTCTGCTCGTGGGAAAGAACGTATAAACTCATTCAACTGCATTGTAAAATATATTAGTCTTCGATATGACAGTGCAGAGTGTTTTTTCAACGTTTTTCTGTCACGAGGGGAATGGGTTAGTTTCCGAAAAAAAATAGGGGAAGAATTTTAAAAAAGAAATGGGCTACCTGTGCTTGAAAAAGGGGGAAATTAATGATATTTCAAATAAATTTTTACGATACTCTATTTGTTTTTCGTGTTAATGCTCCAACAAAGGATCAATATGAATACATACTTATTTTCTATAAAAATGTTTTGGCACTGAGCAATAGACAACTTTACAGTGCTATTTGGCGAGGTTATATACGAGTAAAGAAGAGAAACTTTCCCCCATGTATATTCCCAGTTATTCCCAAAGGAAGAAGCTCAGTATATATATATATATATCTTTGGAAAAACTGCATTGGAAGTGACCAGGGGGTGGCTTGTCCCCAGGGTGTACAACGTCGTATACACAGGCCCGTATACCTCAAATTTAAATTCAAATTCCTCGATTTTCTCCTCTCTTTTTTTTTTCATCCAATACTTTTACATTTTATCCGGTTTTAATGTGTGAATTTGCGTTTATAAAAGCGGATTCTCTTTGGGTTTTATTGAAAATTGAATTTTTGGGTGAAATGACGACCCAATTGTTCACTCGACAATATACGAATATACCTGAATCAAGTTTGAAGCATATGGCATGAAAACTAGTTGCAGTTCTCTGTCACGACCGTCGTTACATACAGAATATTATATACCTGATATTCAGCCCTTTGCAACCCTTTTCCCATTCCGACTCAACGAATTTTCGCAATTATTAATTATTATTTATGGCGATTCGTTTTTATTCAATAAATGAGTCTGAGGGGAAGAGTTTTCGGGTAAACACGGGGTAAAATCGTGCTGTCCCATCCAGATTATCGGAATTGAATTCTTTGGATGTATTTCATGATAATACGTCCATTAGCGTGTTTACCCGGGTCGAGGATGTGCTGGGAGTGAAGTTTCCGAAGGAAAAATCCGTTTTTTGAGGACCGGAAAAATCAACCTCATTCCATCATTACTATTTTCAAAATATCTCGGAAACTAAGCGAGATAGAGAAATTTTTGTTGATACCTTTTTTGTAGAGAATTTTGAGGGCTACAAAAAAGGTTATTATGATTATTGCTCTATCTCTCTTAATTTCCGAGAAATCTTTAAAAAACTGGGGAAATGAAAAAAAGTGTGAAATCTTCAGTTTTTTCAATTCTGAAAACTTCTCGATAAAATCCTCATTATTTTTCATTCACAGAAGCTTGAATTCATTCTTGTAGTTATATCGTCGGGTGTATACGAGCGTATAAACTCGTATCTTCTGGACGCACTCGAGATAACAAGGATAACAAGGATTCCTCGGAAATTCTGCTTTCATAGAAACACAAAGTATCCGCAGTCTTTATGGAATTATTTTGATTTTCAAGTGTATCGTTAAAAAAATTGTGGAAATTCTTTATTATGAGGACACTGGGTATATTTTGGAGTAAGACGCGTGGTCGACAGACGTCAAAACTCGTTTTGCGTTTCCTCTTCAGGGACTGGCCAGTTCTCGGGTCACGAAAACCCCTTTTGGCACGAGCGAAATATTGACTCTCGATTTTATTAAATAATGTGGAATAATGTGGAATATTTTAAATAATTATGATAATGATTATAGAGGAAAGAGACGGTTTTTTTCGAGGACTTTAGCATGAGAGTCGCCATTTTAAAGCGCTCCCTTTTATAGTTCCACCCCTCATGTGTGTATTGATAAAAGTAAAACTAACGATACCCCATTGGCCAGTTTGATCCCATTGGGGTAAACTCGCCCACGTCTGACGTATAGTGGGACACATATTCGTTATAAAAATAAAAAAAATGGGCAAACGATTTTACACAAAAATTGCGTAATTATTCGCGAATTAATTGGGTAATTTTAAGTGAGATAAAATGGGTTTTAATGGGATTTTCGGTGGAAATATTGGAGATATCTTTTTTCTGATGATTCCATTGGAAAGCTGAGGAAATTTCCGATGAAAATCATGTGTCGTAATATTTTTTTTCATTTTTTTGAGAATTCGATTTTTTTTACCCGGATTTGAAGGGGTCTACCTTCCAAAAATTCGAAAAATCACATCTTTGTAAATATCTCCGGTTTTATTCGTCGTAGCGTTCTGGGGTCGTGCTTAAATTCAAGGTCTCGTCATTCCCCACATTTTCGTTAAACTCCCATCGATTTTTATCAAAAATTGAGAAAGTTATGGGCCAAAAACTGATTTTCATGAAATGACCCCTTCAAATCCAGGTGAAAAAAATCGAATTTCCCAAAAACTGAAAAAAAAATATTTTCGCACTTGATTCCTATACAAAATCGCCTCATCTTCCCAATGGAATCATCAAAAAAAATCCATCTCCAATATTTAAAGGTTTAAGAATCAAATTTCTCCAATTCCCTTCCAATATCAATTCACTTACTTGCAAATTTCGATGCAGATGAATCCGTTCACATCCGACATTCGTAAGCAACTGAAAACAGAAGGTCCACGATTCGCAGGAGGTGTGATAGGGCCCCAGAAATCTTACCTGAGACATAGCCTGGTGGGGGTCCAGGTAGTAAAAGGGTTGGAAGGACCCTTTTACTACCTAGACGCTAGTTTTTTCCTTTTTTTAACTCCGGGGTTACTAATGAATGGATTCCACGTTATAATATTGATTTATGCATGTGTTAAACGCATACACACACCCAAAGAAGCCCAAATAATATCCATGTCTCTAAAAATTCCCCAAAAAATCCAGAATTCCCTAAAAAAACTCGATGAACCTGTCTCAATGACCTGTCTCTCAATCCAAACAAATAAATTCCACCAGTAATCTTATTTTGATTTGCCCCATCGAGATGGATTAGCTGCTTTTCAGAAACCAGAGAGAATTTTAGGGTGAGCACAATGGAACCCCGATTTTGGGTGAAAAAAACCTGAAAATTGACACTGAATTTCATCGAAAACAGGAAGGGCGTGTATCGAAAAAAAAAAAACACCACAATACCATAGCCTCATGTAATCCATTTTTTCTGCCTCAATTTCCTAGATTATTCATACGGAATTTTTGATTCCAAGTGAGAGAGAGAGAGAATCGTGTTGGCTTAGCACCCTCGAAAATAACTGAGACGCTTTGAATACCATATCTCACCGGGCAATCTCGAGAGCTCTCGAATCCGCCCGGACGCGCACGTAAATTATCCGAAATCTACGGTTTTGGCTTCTGAGCCCTGAAGAAAGTGCACTCGTACCCGATCGCAATCTGCGTATTGTGATAAATCAACAAATCATCTCAATTACGATGAAAAAAAAAAAAAATGTGTAGAGATCAATAAAATAATGTATCAATAGTTCAATAATTTTTATTCCGAAATTTCCCATCTGTCGAATTCAAACTCATCGTGCATATGCTCTGCATACAGGTAAAACCCACGTTAATCAGACGCATTGAGGGTTGAAAAAAAAGCCGCCCCCTGACACGCTTTCTCCCCACCTCTGAAGAACATTTTTTAACCCTTTCGGAAGGGGCACAAAGTATACCTGGGAATTCCAAAGGATAATCCATTAACATAATTTTACATGGAGAAGCTTTATTTGACGTAACATTATATGAAACACTCTGATAGCGCCAGATGCAAAAGAGGATGAAAATAATAATAATAATGGCTTCTCAGGTAGTTAAAACCCATGGGTTTCAATTCAAATCCGAGTTTTCCCGATACATTTTTTCGCAACGGCCTATCTAACCCTTTTCTCCTTTTTAATTCCATCTGTTGTATACCTGGCATTGGCAACTCTAGCTGAAACCAACCCCTTGACTAAAAATTTCGAGGGTTTCGGTTAACCCAGAATCCATTGCTAGTGAAAGTGTCTTGCAATAAATTCGAGTCTTATTTCTTTAAAAAAAATGGGATATCTTATCTTGAGAAAACAGGCATTCGAACAAACCCACAATTTTTTTTTCATTTTTTTTTATGTCATTATTTAGAAGAAACGATTAATTTGCAGATTCATGGAATTTTTTTTTTGTGAAATCGATACAGATTCGTCGTCACGTTTTACATACTCCTTATTCTCTCCGTTTCCTTTCTCGCACGTGGGAGAAGTAGCCTGGATAAGCCGGTCATATGTATTCTTATGGACCGCCCTGTTTATGGCGCGCAATTTATTTGAAAATCGAAGGTAATGGCCGCCGGTTTACGCCCCCGTCGTCCCTTCAACAGAGTCAAAATCTCTCCCCCACCCCCCTGACTCTCATCTCCGGGTTTTCCGAAGACCCTCGAGTACGTTTGTGCATTAAAAATTCAGGCAGTCTCTGCATATTTATCGAGGAATATGCAACAAAGATATCTACAATATTTCGTTTAATTTATTTAATTTCCTCTCTGATCTCGAGATTCTTCAACCAGAAATGAAGCCTCTGATACATAAAAGATTCGATTTATCTTTGAGGCATTAGATCACGCGCTTTTTTACGCTCCCCCGGATTTCTCCTTCTCGCCTATCATTTTTCCATCGTCCAAAGATGAGTCGTTGCTTTTTTTTTTTTCATATGGGAGAGAAAAAAAATGGGTATACACTGTGCGAGAGAGATCAGAGGGGTCTCAGAGTTATCCGAAATCCCTTCCATTCGGATATTCCCTGAAAATGTCCCAGGAATTTAGACTCCAGAAGGGATATCGTATAAAAAAGGTCAATTTTTATCATATATCGTGAAAGTTTCGTTGGGATTGGCTTCTGCCTGACCTATGCCCAATGGCCCGCACCAATTCTCAACAATCTCCTCCCTTTTTTCCCCAATTTCCCTCACTTTTCCATCGAGAATTCATTTTTATTCCCACTGATTACCAGTAAATTGCCACTATTATAAATAAAAAGAGGAGGGGAAGTTTGGCGAAGCACCTTTGATCCATCCCAACCCCTTTTTACCACTCGCAGACCTCAGGCGAAGCCAGTTTGAGTCGGAGCTTCATACCTATCGCATCATTTACTATTTTACCAGGTATGTTGAGAATTATTTCTAGCATTATTGATCTACTCGGGGATATACGTCCACTCTTCCCCATTTGAAATATGTTTTTTATGTGTTTTTTTGTCCCGGAATTGAGGGAATTTTGGCGACATGTTGTGGTGAGATAATGTTCATTCCTTATTTTTCCTAAAGTATTAAATAAAAAAATAAAAATATTCTGTAATTGTGAGAATACTTCTGTTTAATGCAGAAGGAAAATATGACTCTATTCCGATTCTAATTTTCCGAGTGAATGAAAACATATGAAAATCTGGGAGGCAAACGAGGACTTGGGGGAGCCAATAAAAGTCACCCTCACTTTTTCCTCCCTTTTGTGTATAAACCCAGACTTTTACGATTAGAATTATTTTTAATTATTTACGTTCATCGAATGATTTTTTAAATAAACGTTATTTACAAAAAAAATGACAAAAAAGCCTTATTTACATGCGGTGAGTCTCGTAGTCGAAATCCCGGACCTCCAGCCCTGATAATTCTTCCTTTGATCCCACTCCCGTGGGCTCATCTTGTCGTTCTCTTTCTGCTTTCATCCTCGTCTCCCCTCTGAAGCTAAAACCCACCCACCACCCCCTCAAGAGCCACCGAGTATACAAAATAAAAAGAGTTTTCATAAAAATAAAAATAATCGATTCTCATATATTTAACTACATTATTAATAATACGAATGTAAATGAATTTAATTGAATTTTGTGAAAATATTGGAGTGAATTTCAAGACACCCGTTGGATAATCACACAATGTTCGGTTAGTTAAGGGGAATACAGAGAGGGTATATCTTCGGTTAGAGTATCCCACGTAAACTTTTCCACCAATGAGCATGCTGGTCATCGCGCCACAGAAGTGGGGATAGACGACCAAGCATTGGTCAGTGGAGACCGGAGCTGCTGGCGGTATTGAGCGAGCCGGTTCTGCCAGAGGGGTCGAAAAAAAAACCGCCCCGAACTGACCTCAAACGTCCTACCCTCGTCTCGGTCTAACCCCAGTCCCAATGTTGCCGGAGTTACTCTTCGCTTTTTCACCCCCCTTTCCTCCCACTCAGTGGCCTCAACCGAGCACGTTTACTCTGGCTCTTCTCCCTCTCGAATATTTCGTTTCTTCAAATACGTGAAATAAAGAGGCAAATGCTTTAATTGATGGATAGTCAAAGTTTTCGTCTCAACATCTGCAATTGGATTAGCTGTGGCTCACCCAACCAAGACTCTACTACTATATAGTCAATTTCAACATCAGAATGGGAATGAGCGAATTGCTGAATCACATTTTACATGATCACCTATTCACAAAGTTACTTGCCACATTTCAATAATAAATAGAAAAGGGAAAATAATAAAAAGTGAATTTAATAATTTAATCCCTCAGTCACTTCTCGACAGTTCTCCTTTAAAATCCGAGGAAAACTTTTCGTGTACACTGGGTACTCTTTCAACACTGTAATTTCACGAGTCAACGCGAAATTCATCCACTAATTTTACCCGCTAAAATTCCTCTCCCTCTCCCGAAGCACCTAATTAACACTGGGATATAATGTGGATGGTCAGAGGTCGATGAAAGCGAGTGAAAAATAAAGGGAGAACGCTTTTTCCAGTTGAGACAGTTAATTTGGTGAATTGAGCCATTTCTCGTGTTTCAACGGCCCCATATTTTATCCACTTTTCCATTGGCTTTTCACCATGTTCAAATGCCGAAATTTCTCCGTATACACAAAGTCATTCTGTAGATGGTTCCTAATAAAAAGCAGTGGAATAGTAGGGTCAGAGGTCCATTCGTAAAATGGAGGGACTCTGCGTTCGACTAAACTCACCCGAAGTCCTATTGTCCAATGGAAAATTCATTGATAAAGAGTCTGAATCATTGTAACTCTCGATTCACCTCAAAAAATCCGGATTAAACATGTGGACAATTTATTTTAATTGATCGTGAAGCTCCTCCTGCAATTGGAAACCAAGAGAATTGATTTTTCCTTTTTTTAAAGCCAATCGAGGACAAAACTTTCGCCGTTAACTTAGCAAGATGTATGGGAGACCGAGGAGTTCTGGTCCAGGGTTCGACTTGACTTCCGACTTTGTAGAAAACATTGAGTCTAGGGTGGCTCTCCTTTTTCTTTTACTTTTACGGAGACTCTATAAATTCCCCAGTCCCTGGTGGTCGAGAAACGAGGAACATTCGGTCTCAAACACATTTTACTATTTTAAAAAATCGTATTAAATTACCAAAAATATTGAGGCATTTGAACTTTCTTCATCGAATCTCACAGAGAATTTAACGAAAAAATTGACTATTTTAATGAACACTTATATGATGAACATCACGTGAGGTTACAGAAGCACCCTAATGCGCCAATACCCCAGTATATATACGAAGAAGCATACGACCCTATTGGAAAGTCGTAAAGACATCACGGACTTGTGGAATCCTGGCCATAAATTAGGATCCCAGGAAAACTCCACTGGACTGACTTTTCTGGATATCTCTCGCTTTATTCTCTCCTCAAAATCTACAGATACCATAATAACAATAATATGTTTGGAGAAGGTAAAAAATCCGAGATAAAACATCACGTATACACAAAGAAGGTGATAACGGTTGGACATTAAATGAGTTTAAGAATTTTTACGACACGAGAGAGAGATGGAATACAAAGAAACGGTGGTAACAAGGGTGCCAGCTATCAGGAATCCAGAGCACGTAACCAACCAATGCTAGCAGCAGTAAAACAAATACGAGGACATTGTGCCCATGCCTCATTTTACATTGGTAATATACAGAATTTTCCAAATTCTCATTATCAATTCTGCTTTTCCTGAGAGAACTTGAGTATAGAATAGCATCAATTGTCCTATGATCGTTTGTCGTTTGGATTATTTTTAATGAAAGGCGGGTTAAGAGGAGATTTTTTTCAAATTGTCCTGAAGGAGTGGGTGATGGACGTATGAAAGAAGGTGGCCAATGTGGGCCGATTCCGGCATCTCGTGTGACAGACTTGGCTTTGTTTTCCTCCTTTTTGATTGAGCCGTTCCTTTGTCCTCGGAAACCATTTGAAATCCCTTCTTTCACTGAGTATATCGCCTTTCGTTTTCTCTGTAATTTAAAAAAATAATATTTAATCAATGATAATTCATTCGAGATGATCTTTGATCTCTTTATTTTGATGTAACCTTTGGCGTGATCTATTTTACCTCAGGTTCAACGTTTTTCCGGGAGAATGGGGATGAACGAGTTCTTCTCGCACTTGAACTCTGGTATAATAGACCGCATCATTGTGTTTAATCTGTAGAAAACCTGTTTATTCGCGTGCCGAGGTCCAGTCCTGAATACAATGATCATAGATACCCATGAACTGGTCCACAATGGGATGCTGAAATGCGCAGTTCAATGAGGGTCCAGAGTTGGATGATGAGTGACCAGTTTGAACTCGCATTGTCACCGCAAGATCATCGAGCCTTAACCCTCCTTGACTTTTATCTCATTTGGATGATATCTGGAAAAATAGGGAATTAGCATCGAGTACGGTCCGACGGAAACTACTGTTTCAACGTTTTTTTTTTATCGAGAGAAGCTCAAATGAACGGAGGTTTTATCGACACTCGGTACTAAAGAAAACTGCGGGAAAATTTAATTGTTTATGGAGCATTGTTGCTAAGCAACTTCTCATTGTTGACGATGCCACAAAATAATGACAACAAATTCAATGAAATTGAGAAGGAAAAGATTGAAAAACTTGCGAATATATTACAAGTAAGTAGAATTATTTTGAATTAATTAATTCTTAATGTTTATGTACTTTTTTCATTTTTAAAGGAGACAGATAGGAATCTCACTGCCTGTGAGGATATAATGAGGCACTATATTGGAAAACGTGTTGGGGTACGTTTAGCATGAAAATATATTAATTAAATATTCTCAGACAATCAATGACGTGGAAAGTGTCCTTTCACTTCACCCTTCCCCATAAATCCCAGGAAATGTTGAAAGTTTGTCGACTAAAATGCATTGTTGCACAAGGCAAATAATACTTTTTTACATTCCAGCAAAAACCCTGACCCAAATATTAACAAAAAACACGAATTATATATATCAGCTGAGATATAAAGTGAATTCTGAGGAGTCTAACAATTATTTTTCTCTTTTTCCAACAATAACCACGGTTTTTACGATAATTTGAAATTGACCGAGGCCTCACGCATGGCTTAACATCGACCCCCTCTAATGCCCAAGTGAAACTTGCGTTTCTTTCCGGCATTATGCAAAATTCAATGTTCAATCAATCATTCTCCATTGTCATTCGTGACTTGTAGCAGTGAAGTGATACTTGATTTCTTGATAATGTGCTTGAATTAAAGTGTTTAATAATGAATTATTTCCCTGGATTATTCATCGCTCTGATTGTGTTAATTATTCCTCAAGAATCTGGACAGAATATGTCATTGAACGAGTGGATACCAGAAAAAGATCCGAATTCTGGGGTAATCTTTGATATAGATGCAACAGGAAGAGATAAAAGAGCCCTTGGGATTATTCTTCAAGGACTAGTGCAAGCTCTTGGCTACAATTCTACTCCAATCCAACTGGCCACTCTCCCAAATCCAAATACAACAGGGACAATAAGTGCTGGACCCATTAATTTGGATATCAGGAATGCAAATTCACCTTCCACGTCACCCAGTCCACCAGCATCAGCAGCACCAGTAACAGGATCCATTCCAAGGCGAGAAACTCTGAAATTCACAGGTGTCGTTAATTTTGGGAATAATTCGGATATCCTGGGGCATTTACGGCAGTATGAACAAATATTCCATGGCTCAACCACAAACTCACCATCACCATCCACTCCAGCATCTCCAAATGCATCAAAAGGTCAAGGATTAAGTGCTCTTCTGCAGCCTTACTTTGTACCCATTCCAATCCCATTGGCACCTAGTCTCCAGAGTGTTGAAAAATTGGAATATCCGAAGAAACCTATTTTTTCTATTCTACCTGTTCAATCAGCAGTTAATCCTGCGAATAAATCAGTTATTAAAAATGAGGATATTAGAAGTGGGGATGAATATTCTAGTGAGAGTGTTGAACATGATCAGAACAGGACATTAAATTATAATGAAAATAAAAATAATGAAACGACGAGTGTGTCTTCTGAGGAAGAAGCACCAGAGGCTTCAGAAGATCCAGAGAATCATAATAGCGAAGAAACCGAATTATCTGAAAATTCAGAAGAAAAAAGAGAGTCAAACAGAGAGAATTCTGGAGAAAATGCCTCTGAAACCGACGAAAATTCAGAAGAAACCTTTGAATCTCAATCCCAAAAAAATTCATTACAGACATCGAATGAAGAGAGGGAGAAAGCTTTTTTTGAAGATGCTGAAGAGTATATTCCAAAGAGAATTCCAAATCTGTATTTAATAAATCTGCCGATTGAGGAGAAACCGATTAGAGGACCATTCATGAACAGTTATGGACAGAGTTTGGATCAGGGAGGGAAAATTGATGAAAACGTTGCGGATTATTTCAGGAATTATAAAAACACACCTTTTAGAATTTTTGATGCATCCAGCATCACTCCGGTTACACAAATACAATCAGAATATTATGGTCCACCACAGAGAAGATATGAAGAGTATGAATTGAGTGGATCGAGGAATGGAAAAGACGAGGTAAAACAATCTGGTACGAATAATGAGGATCAAGTGTCTTCAATTGAAAGAAATTCAGGGGAAAGACGTAGAGTGGAGAAAGAAAGAGGCAGGGACAATTACAAAAGGGGTAAATCGATGGAGTCAATAGAAATTGAGAAAAAAAAGAATCCCGTTCCAATTGAATTACCTCTGCAAACATTCGACTTTATCAAATATCGTCCTTATTCTGCACCAGTTCAGTACTCAGTCTCTCCGAAGTCTTTGGAACAGTCTGCTCAGGTGATACTCGACCGTCACAATCTGGGAAAAGAAAGAAATTTAGATGAGGGGATTATTCCTGAGGAAATAAATCAGCAATTGAGGGGAAAAAACTCACGAGTTCTGGATGACAAGGAGATCAAAGCGTGGCTCGTACCTTTTTATGTAACCAATTATCCGGAATCAATTGGATTTAATTCGAATGTTGGAGAATATCTGGAAGAAGAGAATGGGAAAAATAGGGAAAATGAAGAGGATGAGGAGGAGACACCTGGAGAAGATCAAACACAATATTATATTTATCGGAAAAATGTTGATTCTAATAATAAAAGAGAAACTGCACCTGTAAATCATCAGATTTTTGGGCAGAGAATAAATCAGTTGAGACAACAGAGAATTCATTGAAAATAAATTAGATTAATTAGCGAAATGTGTTTTATTTCTTATTTTTTCATTAATTATTTCACTTGAATGAATTCTTTATGATTAATAAATGAATGATTTCTGCAGTTTTTGTTACAGAATCGAGAAACAGAACGAAAACGTCAAATTGAAATGGAGAAGAGAGTTTCTGATGTTCTAGATAATCTGAAGCATCGTTTGTTAATAGATTAAGTTGATTAAATTAATGTAACAATATACTGTGTAAAATTAACCTGTTTTTTTAATTAAAAAATCCTGATTCATTGTCAAATGCAGCCGATAAAAAAGGAAATCGCGTATTTTTTCCTTTAATTAATTAATAATAATCGAAAGATTGACTACCAAACAATAAAAACTATACAACAATCATCACCAAACAAACTACAAACGATTGCATATTTTTTTTAATTAAAAATCCAGGTTTTAATCTTATTTATTTAATAATAATTAAACAATTGACTACCAAGCAATAAAAACTTCAAAACAATTACCACCAAACGATTCACAAACGAATGCATATTTTTTTAATTTTTTATTATTAAGTAGTGAAGCCAGTTTTGAATTTGTCTCTTTTTGAAAATGATGTAAGAGGGCGCCACCTAAAATCCCTAGAAATTCCTAGATTTGTTGCTAACTTTATTTATTTAATAATAATCTAGCAAGTAACTACCAAACAATAAAAAATAAATACCAATCACCACCAAACGATTCACAAACGATTGCATATTTTTTCACCTCAAAAATCTAATTTTGTGCTGCTGGCTAAATTTGGCGATTTTTTTTCTAAATTTTTTAGCGTGAAGTGGTAAACAAGGTTAAGTTAGCAACATTCGACTTAACCTGGTTTACCACTGCATTCGAAAATTGGACTTTTTTGGCGTGCAGTGGTAAACAAGGTTAAGTCTAGTGACATTCGACTTAGCCTGGTTTACCACTGCACGCCAAAAAGTCCATTTAAACGCAATTTTCGAATGCAGTGGTAAACCAGGTTAAGTCGAATGTCACTAGACTTAACCTTGTTTACCACTGCACGTCAAAAAAGTCCAATTTTCGAATGCAGTGGTAAACCAGGTTAAGTCGAATGCTGCTAACTTAACCTTGTTTACCACTTCATGTTGAAAAATTTAGAAAAAAAATCGCCAAATTGAGCCAGCAGCACAAAATTGGATTTTTGAGTTAAAAAAATATGCAATCGTTTGTGAATCGTTTGGTGGTCATTGGTATTTATTTTTTATTGTTTGGTAGTTACGTGCTAGATTATTATTAAATAAATAAAGTTAGCAACAAATCTAGGAATTTCTAGGTATTTTAGGTGGCGCCCTCTTACATCATTTTCAAAAAGAGACAAATTCAAAACTGGCTTTACTACTTAATAATAAAAAATTAAAAAAATATGCATTCGTTTGTGAATCGTTTGGTGGTAATTGTTATAAAGTTTTTATTGTTTGGTAGTTAACTGTTTAATTATTATCAAATAAACAAAATTGAAAGTTGAATTTTTCATTTAAAAAAATATGCAATTGTTTGTAATTTGTTTGGTGGTGATTGTTATAAAATTTTTATTATTTGATAGTCAATTGTTTAATTATTATTGAATAAATAAACAAAAAAGCCTCAATGCATGAACACTTCTTTACCGAGCGTCGATAAAAAAGAAAATCCCATATTTCTTCCTTTAATTAATTAATAATAATCAAATAATTGACTCTCAAACACTAATAATTATATTACAATCACCTGCAATTAAATTACAAACATTTAAACAATTATTTCTATTAAAAAAATCCATTAACTACTGCCAATTGGACACTGCTGCATGTGGATGCCTTGAGAGACTTTCGGTGAAATCCAGGATAAATCCCGAGTGAAATGGTAATTGTTCTCTGTAAATATTTAAAGACATGTATATTCTGGATTGAATTAAGGACAATTATACAAACATTTCATTGTAAAAATATCTAAAATCCATTTGACATGCTTACATACACTTGTTTCCAATGATTTACAAAAGTGCAGAGGTTATGTTCTCACTGGAATCCTCATGGGTTGCTCACTAATTTCATAAGAAAAATATTATAAAGTTATTAATTAAAATATTCTGCAGTTTCAGAATCTTCGAACGTATAAGGCCAATAGTGCCTGTCAATTAATTAAAATGAAGAGAGCCATGCTGTATAAATCGAGGGATCAATTCTCGTCCCTCACGTCTGATCGTATTTGTTTATTATCACATCACGAGATGAATCAAGGATTCCATAGAGTACGTATTAAGTTAGTATATGAATTACCCCATAAATTATCCCCTCAATATCGATAAACTAAATTATTCCTTTTTTTAGATACAATTATACTCGAATCAAGCGAGAAGACCGAATTTCTTCTCACAATTCGTCGAGAATATCAAACAGGAAATGCAGAAGAATAAAGAGATGAAAGAGTCATTAAAAAAATTCCGGGAAGAAGCCAAAAAATTGGAGCAATCAGATGCTCTAAAATCAGCTCGACAAAAATTCCAATCGGTGGAATCTGAGACATCTAGGAGTTCTGAAGTATTAAAGGGAAAACTCGAGGGACTGAAGGGAAAAGTCCAAGAAGTTATTGACGAAGCTAGTAAAACGGAATTAGGTAGAAAAGCTGGACAGCTTGGTGAAGAGATAACAAAATCTGCGAAAGATGCAGCTGAAACGATATCAGAGAAGAGCCAGGCATTCGGAAAAACCAGTGCTTTCCAGACGATTTCACAAACAGCCGAGGTCGTGAGAAAAGAATTAGATAATCATGGAATCCAAGGACGTGTCTATGTGCCACTAAAAAAATTGAGGAAACGAAAAGAAATATTGGAGAGTGAAGAGAGAATTGTTGAGGCTAACACAGAGGCAACTGGCGTTGAATTGCACAAGGATTCAAAATTCTATCAGTCTTGGCAGAATTTCAAGGTATATTTAGGGGAAATCGGGGTGAAATTAAGATAGTGCCATTAAAATAATTATTGAATAAAGTTTCTCATTCCTCATTCTAGGATAATAATGCGTACGTCAATAAAGTTTTAGATTGGAAAATTAAATACGAGGAATCTGATAATCCTGTGATTCGTGCATCGAGACTTTTAACTGATAAAGTTACGGATATAATGGGTGGACTTTTCCAGAAAACTGAGCTCTCTGAGACCCTGACTGAAATATGTAAATTAGATCCGAGTTTCGATAGAATTCAATTTTTAAAGGATTGTGAAACTGATATTATACCAAATATCCTGGAGGCTATGGTGAGAGGGGATTTGGAGATTCTCAAAGACTGGTGTCATGAAGCACCGTATAATTTAATTTCACAACCACTGACGCAGGCGAAAAAATTGGGATACTACATGGACAATAAAATTTTAGGTATAATTACAATTCTACGTCTTCACTAATATTCAATTAAATCTCATAATTATTTTTTAATTCCAGATATCGATAATGTGGATTTAGTCATGGGAAAAGTCATGGAACAAGGCCCAGTACTCGTAATTAGTTTTCAATCACAGCAGATAATGTGTGTGAGAGACTCAAAGAATAATATAATCGAAGGTGATCCCGAGAAAGTTATGAGGGTAAATTACGTCTGGGTATTGTGTCGTGATCCAAGTGAATTGAATCCGAAGTCTGCATGGCGCTTATTAGAACTCAGTGCCAGCAGTTCTGAGCAATTTGTTTAATATGAAATTTAAAAAAACCGATATTTAATCATTTGAACGAGAACTATAAATTATTTTCATCGAATCATGAAAAGGAGGACGAGAAGATGACCAAGTACCTTTCTGAACAAATTAACTATTGCGAATTAGTTATAGATTTGAAGAGACCTCTGCTATTCCAATAATGGATTTAATCTTTTTAGAATTAAAAAAAAAGGTATGCACACTGTATAAAGAAAGGAAACAAAAATTGTACACAATGTTAATTTCACTTCCTTTGTATATACAAATATAACTGAAAAAAAAAAAATAGTTAATTAAAATAATTGGAGATAATTAAAATTGACATTCCGAATAAATTAAAAATTCAAAAATCCATGTAAATACCGCCGAAAATAGTTTCGCCATCTGCAACTACAACCGAGAACTTGAAATCCCCACCACCACAAAATTCGGACGATGCTTCACATTGTTCGTGCAGCTGCTGTAACTGCTGCGTCTAAAATTCAGCTTGGAAAGTACAGAGACCGTTATTATTTCAAATCTATCCATATATATATGTTGTATATAATATTGAATATATATAGAAGCAATTTTGTGCTCAATTCAAGCAGAAATAGTTGAGTATGTTTCGGGTATTGTCTTTTACGACGAAGAAATTAAAACCGGCAAGACTGAAGTACATTGGAGAAGTGTAGACAAAACGAACGCGTTGGGAATATTAAAATCCTGGATTACAATTTGATAACATACACAAATAGTCTGATGGGCAATAGAAAATAACAGACTGGACAATGTCTATTCAGAAGCCAGATAACACGTTGCCTCTGCGTGCTGCAGTATCCCATATTTTTGGAGATATCGCTGAATCCGTGAGGTGAGTTAATTCAACATCTCCCAATTATCTCAAAGAAATTCATCTATTCTGAAAAACAAATTTAATATAAAATTTTCATATTTTCAGTTAGACACATGAAAATTGAGAAAAAAGAAACCAGTTTCTCGGTTTTTCTGGATTATATTCGAGCGTCTCGACTTCTTTCGTTTACGCTTCACCGAATTCTCATTTTTTTTTTCCCTCCTTTTGTTGTTTTTTATTCCCCAACGCTTGGTCAAGCTTGTGGCCCATTGTGCAGGAAGAGAGCCCTCAAAAGGTACACGCGAGACCGTTTTTCGAGAATCCGTTTCATTCAGCAATGATTCGATCGCTTTGTAAGGGACAAAACTCTATATTTTTTCCACCTCAATCCTCTGTTATTACCGAAATTCATGGTTAAATCATTATATTCCTCGAGGATTTATATAATACGGTTATTGTGTTGAGCCTGTCTTTGGTGATTATTAAACGGGTTTCGAAGTCCGTTACTTTGGTGACCGGAAATCCAATATCCACGTGAATTTTTTATGTTGAAACACATAGCGTCATCTTCCCACGCAAGCATCCAATTGATTTATCATCGTTCACTGCATAAATCAAGTGAACGGTACATTCAGAGATTAAAAATTTACCCACATTTGTCTTTACAATAATTATTATTATTCAAGGATAACTGAAATTCTCGTGTTCTCACTTAGGTCTGGACATTTGCAACTTTGTGATTCTTATTTTCAGATTGCACCTGTCCCGGCCTGACCGCGAGCACGCCATCATCAAAATTAACGAATTTTCGTGTATTATGCAAACCTTCTAATTGCTTTAATTTAATTAAATAAAAATATTGAATTATCTGTTTAGTACGAAGGAGTTTAGCGAATGCCAAAGTTTCCTGAGGTCTCAACTTCCAGACGCAAAATTCAACAATGTCACTCAGAAGCTGCATGAAAAAATTGTGAAAGATTTAAAAGAGAAACTCAATGGAGAACTCGAAGGGATGATGAATGAGGAGACTTTAACGGAGGGCCTCGGAAAATTGAGGCAATTGACAATGGAATACGATCCTAATCAACGTTCATGGTAAAAATTGATTCTCTTTTCTCTTTTGAGAATAAACGAAAAATTCATACGGTTTATCTTATTTTAGGAGACCACCTGGTGACGTCACGATGCATTTGCGGACAATTGATGCAATGAGGATTGACGAAGAAACTGAGGAATTGACGCGACTGGTGGAGGATTTGGAGAGGGAGAATGCTCTCTTAACGAAGGAAATTTCTGAAAAACGAAAAACAAAGCATATTAACAATAGGAATATTGTGAAAGCGACAAACTCAGCTCTTCAGAGTCTAGTGAAGATAGAAAAATGTAGAAATCATATGCAATCGTACAATGATGTACTGTGAGAATCCTAGATTATTTATTCCTGTGATGACGAATAGTTCATAAATTATATTTTATAAATTTATACGATTAACATTATTTTCTCACCTTCTATTTCTTGGATAAATTCCCCTTTTTATAAAATTCTTTTTGTAATGACTCTTTAATGCCTTTCAATCTGCCAATTTCGAGGAGTAATTGATCTGTAGTATTTACTTTACAAGTGTCATTATTTCTGACATTTAATCCTCCAAAATGCTTTTTCATTGCCGCCATTTTGTCATTATATTGTTGGAAGTTTGATTGATTGCATTCAATTATATGCAGAGCTTTTTCCTGAAGCATTTTCACCCCAGCAATTGACTCCTCCAGAATCAGAAGTTTATTCTGTTTTTCCTCAATTTCTTTCTCAATTGCGACGCAATTATTACATAATTGACGAATATCATATTTACCCGACATTATTTTAATGTTTGGGACAAAATTTGGGCTTCAGGATTATCCAAAAGGGAATTCTCTACCTTCTCTTCACCCCAAGCATCACTAAAACTCACTTCCCGCGTAAATCCACCTCCGCACTCCCTAATTGGTTGTAATCGACCAATGAGAACTTCCGAAACTACTGGAGGTTCGCAGCGTCACCGACAGATGACTTTACCGTGACCGTAGACTTTCCAACGCATTTTGTAGTGCGCCATTGCGACGTGATTGCCGTCTCAAAGTTTTTCCGTGTTTTTGTGAGTGAGAAATCGATCCAGTATTATTCACCTAATCTATCGAATTACCCAGAGACGAGTGAGTACTTTTAATTAAACATAATTAAAGATTCTTCAATAAAATTTAATTTATATTAATGCAACATTGATTCTTGTAAATTACTTTAATTCTCTTTTTTACAGTTTTTTTTTCTCCGGGGTTAGTTTGTGCTCATGTATTCTAGCAAGCCCTCTTCTGTGCGCGTGGTATAAGCATTTATTTAATACTATCACGATGATATTGACGCCGCTTTGTCCTTGGCTTCCTCGGAATTCTTATCAATTTTATTATTTGTTCCGTACACATTTTATCCACCATTTTGGAATTTTAGAAACGAAGGAGAGAGTACGGAGGAATATTCAAATTCTCCAAAAATTCATTAATTATGCAGAGATAATTAGTATCGAGGCACTATTAATAATTATTATTAATCAATAATGGTGTAGAATTATTTGGCTTCAGCCCCTTGCGTCTCTCTGGCATTTTCTCATCACATCTATACTACGTGTAGAAAACGACGCTAGTCCACAGCATTGAACGCGTTATCGAGCCGATAACGCTTCATTTACTTGATTCTGCTTTTTTTTTAAATCCAAAAGCCAATTTTTCAGAATGATTATTCATTCTGATTAATCATGAGACAAAGCTGAGATGAATTGAAAAATGGAGAATTCAAAGAATTCCCATTTTTCAATTATAAAAATACAATTTTTATTATATAAATATTTAATTTTTTAATTATTCAGAGAAAGTCCAAACAGAAGCAACAAGTGCTTTCTATGAATTAATCCAGAGAATTAGGAATTGTACAAAAATAATTGAATTAAATATTCTCATTAGCATTTAGCCTTGAATATCAGCAATTCCATAGACACTGTTTATCAGGTTTTTGGATGCCAACGACCCAGTTCTCTCAAAGTACCATTAAATCTATTTTCCATCGACTGCAACTTGGCCATTACCCCTTCTCCCTTTGCCTTCTATTTGTTATCGTTTTGTTATATTTTTTCCACTGTTTTCATATACTGATTTCAAACGTTATTCGACGGTTTCGTGTCGAGACAGCACAACAAACGGTTGCCACGACAACTCACCGTCACGCGGTTGCCATCACAAAACTTTGAACTTGTGCGAATGCAAAATGTTATAACTTACATGCGGTATTTGCTCTCTTTCTTGATTCAATTATAATTTCATTTATAGAATTATTAAAATGCTTAGGTAATATGCCAGAAAAAAATCCTCCATAAATTATTCAAAATCATGAGAATTATTCATTGACGCAATTGTGATTGAGTAATGCTGGACTAGTACACCTCTTCCAATTCCTTGAATTAATTCATTTTCCAATGACACTCAGTTTATTACAATCACCATGTCTCCAGTATAATTGATAAAAATATTTTACAATAGTGAATATTCTCCAATGTGAAATGCACACATAGAAAATAGATCCCGAGGAACTCTCAAGGTCGTAATACATATGGCGCGGAATCATTAATGCGGTATTTCGAAAGGAAAAATTGCAACAGCTGGTGCTTGCAGGTCTCATTTGCTCGAATCGTTGAAAATCCACTTTCAATTTATAATTACAGAATACGTAGGCTTTTATATTATTTTAATATTAATTGGATCACTCGAATTCAATCTGTAAAATAGAATAAGACAAATATGTGAGATCTTGAGGTATACCAATTATATATACGTTAGTGCACCTGTCTGAAAATTGATGTACGAGTCGTGTACTTGTAGCTCGTGCTGAGAGCAATGCGTAACCACAGCATTCCTTTTCACTTACCAGTCTCTGAAGAATCATTATTGTATACAAACACCTGTATTTAAAAAGAATAGAATTTCTTATACTGATTTATTTAATGAGTAGGAGAATAATCACTGGCTAATGATAATTTGTTGGATTATTATCAAATTATAGAAATTGCGGAAATAATGAAATTGAAATCGATCACCAAGTTGGGATTGTTATTTGACGTTACGAATTTTCTCACCAGTTACACTTGTTTTTTCCACAGATTCCATATTTGTTATTCTACTTGAACAGATTCTCCATCAAAGCGAGGAAAAATATTCATTGGGGTCATTGACATTTCTGGAAATAGGAATTGAATAAAGAATGGAAAATAATCGAAACTGTAGAGACAAAGGAAGAGAATATGCAATACGTATAGTTTTAATGTACATGGGTTTTGAATCCATGGAGTCTATAGAAGGGGGAAGGGGGACTACATGAGGGTGAGATTGCTGTCCATTACAGTTATTATTGTAAAAGTGTATGGAAGTTTCCCAGAGTCCCTACTTCAGTGTCTTCGCTTTCCCCCATTTGCAGGGAAATATAATGAGACCCTTTTTACTCCAGCACAGACGGCGGTATATAAGATAGATCCGTTTTACGATGAATTATTGAGAATGGCGTGCCGAGTACAAGACAGCGTCAAATGTTGAAGAAGGAGTGTCGCATCGGCGACAGCTAGAAACTCTCACGGGGAAAACACGCCGCACTTATCACCATGTATTCTCCTACAATTTATTATTATTTCAATGCTGTTGTTGCTCTCTTTTTTCCATTTTTAATTCATTTATTTTATTATTTTAGGACGGGTCGGTAACACTCCAACGTTAGAATAAAGTTTGAAGCTTCTGCGCAGACAGGCGCGAATTTTTCGAAACAAAGAATTGACCTCCTCGGTTCAACAAAAGGAGGGAAAAAAATTTATTAAAAATTACAGAGGTGACAGACTGTCTGTGCAACAGTCGAAGGATTTCTCCGGTTATTCCGAGCCATCAAATATGCTCGGACAGATGCGTCGTCCCCACAGTAGTTTGCAATTCTTTGGCAGACTATGCACTAGCCCCTTCCTACACTTCTCCCTCTCGGTTCTCACATATTCCCTCACTTAAAGCCTCCCTTTTTACTTCTACCCCATCGACTTCAATGCAATTCGTGTCCTTCTTCTTCGACATTGCGCGGGTCGCCACGTAATTATAGAGCGGAACCCCTCACAGTTCAAACTCCCACATAAAGTTTCTTTTTTTTTTTTTACAATAAAAACCAGAAAATGCCATTTTCAATTTAATATAATATTCTCATATTTTTCTGAAATTTCAATTCTTCTTTTAATTAATTATTTTATTATCTATTTGAGGGAAAAGGCCGAAATGCATCACAAAAGAAAATGGCATGTTCTATAGAGGCCACTGTCCACTTTTCTGCTCATTAATTATTTAGGAAAACAGCCGGCTATATCGATTGAAAGTCGAACGTGAAAGATTGATGAATTCCCATACGATTTCCGGTGACGAAAGTCTTCTGTAACGATCAAATCGAAAAAAAAACCTACAATATTGCCAATTTCACGCCAACTATTGAGAGAATTTTCCCATAAAAAAAAAAATGCCTCGAAGCGAAGGAGGATGTACAGAATAATATGAACCGCAGGATCAGGCGCAGCAAAATACGAGAAGAAAGCCAAGTGAATCTTCTCACGGATAAAAGCCTCAGCGAGAAAGTTTAAATACAGAAAAACGAATGAAACCTCGAAGCATGAGCCCAAACGACATTGCTGACTAGCTTTTATCCTTTCTCGTTTTCTTAAAAACCGCGTGCCACACACAAACTACCATGGCAAACATTCCAGAGTCATTCCGTCTCAGCATAACTTGATGGATCCATGATCCTCGTTCATTCACCCCACTCTACGTTCATTCATCGCTAAGATCCTTACGCTTTTACATTCTCCGTATATATTCACCCCCTTTCTGATACCTATCTCAATGTAAACATCATCGATTCTAAGCGCATTTTTTTGGTATTCAATATATTACATAATAATAATGGTAAAGTGAATGGGTAATAAATTGCATAATTATGCATATGAGCTCATCAGCACTATTTAATTGTTAATATAAAAAAAAATAGAAAATGGATATGCATCATGTTGCATCAGTATATGCATTGAACTATGTCCATGAGAAAACTATGAACATTTGTGGATGTATGAAGTTATAGTAGTTAGTATAGAGTGCAATAGTAGGTAGAGGCGCAGGGCAAGTAATACTCGAGTCCAATAATATCGATCGAGTAGATTGTTTATGCGAATGGTAACCAGGGGTGATGCCTAAGGTTTTGTCCAATCAAAGTATTCGCGGTGGCCGTGTTCTACCAATCCCCGTTGGTTTAGCCGTTGGTTTTTTTGATTGGGCGATTCGAAGGGATAAGAGCACCAGTTCGAGGCCATAAAGACTCACAAACGGTTCGTAGATCAAGACAAGTGGAACACGCTCCAAGGGAGCAAAACCATAATTCGTTTAAGTTTTTGGATTAACTCCTACAAGTCCAAGTATTGTGATTGAAGAATTGTAAGAAGATTTTCTTCTACACTTTACTAGTTAATAAAACTTATTCATTCTCTTATTATATAATTTTCTTTTGGTTTTGTTGCAGGAAAGAAATTTAGCAGAACTGATCTGGAAAAATAATTGAAGAGATCCCAAGAAGAGTGATAATAACACAACACTTTCATCCTCAGTATGTAAGTTCATGTGCATAAATGAAAAAAAAATTATTTGTATCTCACTACTTAACACGTTTTTGTCTAGAATTCCTCTTCCTTTCTGATGAAAGTTAGGTGCTTCAATTTGCACGGTATTTCCGCAATGCAACTCTCACTACTATGAGTTTCAATGAGATTGAATGATAGAGGAGATAGGCTATTGTTTCGATATCTTGCGTATCCTCCACATGTATTTCATCACAATTTTATATATATAATTATTGCCCCAGGGTGAATTGGGGTAGAATAGAAATTCCAATGGAATGATTCTTGTGCAAGAGAGAATGAGGAGAATGAAAGAATTAAATTTGAATAAGGATGAAAATAAAGTAGAAAGCACGAAGGTGAAAAGGGTGAAGCAAACGGGGTCGGGTGCAAATGTTGAGTGGTGTATGAGCGCACGCGCGTTGGCGCAACAATAGGGGGTGGAATTCCACGAAGCGGCTCAGTATCCACCCGACCACCAGCTGATCAATATATCCGTTGACACGATACGTACAGACACCGTGCGTCACGCTTGTTACGCATCTCAATTGAAGTAATAGTCTTGTACGTGAAGAAAAAACCATTAAAAATTAAGGAAATTATTATGTTCAAAGTATTCCTCAATTTTCCATTTTAATTAAGATAAAATTGTGATTCTACTTGTTTTTCATTCAATTGTGTCGTCGATAGTCTAAGGAAATTAGATAATTGTGCACTTCTCAGTGAAATGTAAAAAATTTAATATGTGTAGCCTATTTATGTTTATTCGCTAATGTAGACGCGTGCACACTTGGATTATTCTCTTCTGGTTGCCCCCCCTCCGCATCTCCATGATTTCAACTTGTAGATAGCTCTCTATTGCTCTCTCCCTCATCTTGAAGAGATGAAGAGGGAGGAGAACAGTAGAAGAAACTATGTGTGGTTTTTCTATACATTTATATTCATGTGTACGTGAATGTGTGTACCTTCTCTTTTTCACGGGACGAAGGTGAGTCTCTGAGGCAGAGCAAGAGACTACGTCGTGGAGTATAGTTACAACCGCGGAACGAGTCAAGTTCAGTTATCCTGCAGGTGCTATTATTTGCGCGTGTGTTTTTCGCAATTTTATATTTAATTCGGGAAGAAAAATCGTGAAGATGTGAGTTCTCATTGGTTTAGGAATTAATTCAGTCTCGTTTATTCCGCAGTGACCTACCGCAAACATGAAATCCTCTGAACCAGTTGATGACTCGTGTTATTGAGACTAAAAAATTCTTTCCGATAATTCTGTGGGCGTTTTCTCGTTTGCGTAGGTGAAGAATAGGTATTCGTACACCTGGTTTATGACCGCTGGTAACGGTAATGAAACAGTGTTGAATCATGACTGGGAAAAAAAAGAAATTCTTGGAGTAAAACTATAGAATTTAATTAAATTAATTTGAATGAATGAATGAATGAATGAATTCAAGTGCCAAATAAACAATTTTGGCTCTCGATTTACTCCGAATTAATTTATTGATCCTATCTACGATTTCCGTGTACCCATGCGTTATTAAGTATTTTTGTTATTGCGATTATGCCATTGCATGTATCCATAACATTTCACTTCCTCGTCATCTATATGTCCGCCCGGGTGGCGCCTCACGCTGACGCGATATGCAGACCTGCTGGCGGCTTTTTCTCTCTCGTTTTAACCCCCTTCCCACTCTTTTTCAATTCCTCCATAGAGTCCCCATTATTTCATGTATTCTCTCCTCAGTTACGTTCAAGCGCACCCCCTAATGACCTCAACATCCGTCACGAAGACAGTGCAAATGTGTAGAAACGCCCTCGTCTTAATTAAAATAATTTCGTTTTATTTTTCTCTTTGGTCATTGTGTTACTTTGATTAATCTTCTTCAAATTTATATGCAATTATTTTAATATATTATTTTAATTCTCTTTATAGACATCATGAAGAGAGAAGCAGAGGCCGGCCCAATGGCAGGTGGCGGAGGCCCAACAAATCCTCACAAACGATATCGTCAAGGCGACGATGAACTACGGCTTCTCATACCTAGCAAGGTAAAATACTTCTGTCTGGGGTGAAACAGACATTCCCATTGATATCTTCAATAATTCGAGAATTTGGAAAAGTTTTTGTAAGGCAATGGAAAGAGAATAATAATGATAATATGAGGGCATTGCAAAAAAAACCTCGACCCCCATTCAATTTGCTACCAATTTAGGCGAGGAATGGGAAACCGTTAATGGAAACCAAAGACACCTATTTATGCAACACCACCAACGGCATTCCAATGCATCGTGTAATAGCAATCGTAGTTTATAATGTAATAATATAAACGATTTGTATTGTTGTTACTACTTGACAGAGACTGCTTCCTTTTTACTGCAACGACACTTTGTCGTTTCCATGAGAAATAAAAGATGGGTGGGCCATTGAAACTTTTGCATAATACATTCTGCATTAATTTGAAAGACTTTTCCATTTTCTCAGCTATCACATTTCATTGTACATTCTCAAATATACATGAATTTTTTTTTTTCGCTTCTAGGTTGCCGGTTCAATCATTGGAAAAGGCGGTCAGAATATCACAAAGCTCCGCAGCCAGGTGAGAATTTCATGCTTGCCGTTAATTAAATATGAGCTTTTAATTTTTCATCTGCAGATTATTATATTTTTTTACCGTAAATTTTTATCAAATTATAAAAAAAATTGAAGTAGAAGTTTTTAATTGAAAAAAAAAAGAGAATAAATTCATTCTGAAAAGCTCATATAAAAATGAAACAATTTTAATGGGGAGGAAATATGAAATATTTTGGAAAAAGCCTCGATCTCTCTGTCCCATTTCCAATAATAGAATTTATTGATAATGATAATAGAAGTAATGAACTTTTAATCATGAAATCCAAATGATTTACTGAATTCATACAACAGAGAGATCGAGATGAAAGGTCAAGCATCGAATGGTGCCTATGCCCTCTTCTACATCATGTATGCTACGTTGTAATCTTCCTCGCGAATATACACGTGGCCCACATATTTTCATTAATTGATTTAAAAAAAGGGGAAATTGAGGTACGAATTCTCTGGGTGGGATGTAATTTAAGAAAAAAAAAATGCATAAACAAGAAATAAGGAATCAAAATGAGGTTCTAACTTGGTTGATGGTTTGTGCCCTGGTCCCGCCCCAACCCCGGCGTTGCCCCTTTGGTGTTGCCCCGGCGTTATCCTGGCTGTTGCCAATGCCGATTGCCCTGCCCGGAACGATGGAACCCAACGCGCAATCGGCAATTGTGTGGACCACCAACCACCCCAACCAACAATCGACATCAACCAACCAACCACCAATGAATCACCACCAACTACCACGGCCCGACAGTACAAAGCCTCAATCATTGTACCCGATTGCCCCGGACCCGAACGGTAATGCCAAACACCACTACTTAATGTCTTAATACTCTTCTTTGTCTCTAATTACAAATACAAATACAAAATTAAAATTTAGGGTCTAATTTATCTAATTTTTTTAGTTATATATTTCTGTGCTATTTCTCAATTTTACGATTAGAGTTATCAATTTTCGCAATTAAAGAAATTCAAAGGAATAATTATTGTTTTTTTTTTTCATGATTTTGGTTCAATTCAGTATTTTTTTAATTTATTTGTTTTTAATTAGCCACTATCAGCCATTCATCTGCGATTCACCTCATCAATTGTGAATAACTTTCATAATCAACGATTTAATTAACAATTATTAAATACTCACACATTTATTCCCATTTCGAAAAGTTTTTTTCATACTTTTATCAGTCTATAGGGGAACGTGGGGTAAAAAGGCCACAAGGGGTGAGATGGATGCTTACTTTAAAATTGTATTTTACGTGAAATCAAGAGAAATATTGGAGATAGAATTTTTCTGATGATTCCATTGGAAAGCTGAGGAAATTTCTGATGAAAATCATGTGCCAAAATATATTTTTTTCAATTTTTGGAAAATCCGATTTTTTGCACCCAGATTTGAATTTTTTGAAATTTTGGCAAGGTAAACCCCTTCAAATTTGGGTGAAAAAATCGGATTTTCCAAAAATTGTAAAAAAAATATTTTGCCACTCGATTTCTATGTAAAATCGCCTCAGCTTTTCAATGGAATCATCAGAAAATCGCTATCTCCAACCGTTCAATCAGAATGTCCATTTTACCCCGATTTCCACATATTTATTACATTTTATTCCATCACATTAATTATTCGTCCATTTAATAATTTCGTGACAATTATTTTCTATTTATTGAATCCAGAAAAATTGAAAATTCTAGCTTAGGCACTTAAATTTTTGTCTACCCCGAAGGAACAATGAGAATCTGCGGAGCACATTGTTAACAAAGAGGAGGATGCATAATACCTGAGATTGAATTACATTATCATCATCAGAACATTAAAAAAAAACCAAATAACATAAATAATAGGGGATAACTTTTAACATCAATTATTTTCCCAGTTTATATCATTATTGGAAATATGCATATATCCTATGCCCATTAATGATAATAAAATTTCAATCACAATAACGAAGACACAGGTTCAACGAGGATTGAAAAATTAAAAAAAAAAAAATCCAATATAATCTCAGTTTACAAATATTAAATTTAAACAGGTATTTGTTTGTCCATTCTGTGTGGCCTGACGATAAAAGCTAAACAGCTTTCAAATACTTTCTCAATAATATAACTTTGAGTGAAATTCATAAATATTGGGATTGGATCTACAGAAATATTAATTACGAATTAATTTATTGTTTGAATTTTTTTAATTTTAAAATTAATTCACCCATCAAAACTATCAATAATTTCGGAGTATTTCTGATTATAGGGTTCTGACGATCAGCTCAGATCTGGACACTGTCCTGCAGGTGGTTAATAAAGTGGTACCGAATCTTGAAGAGGTAAAAATCTAATTATTTGAATGAATTGAAAATAATGAAAAAAATTAACTAACAATTATTCTTCTTTCAGAATGGTTCAAAGCATGGAAACGATGAAATTGACGTACGCATGTTGGTTCACCAGAGTCAGGCCGGATGCGTCATTGGAAAAGGAGGACTTAAAATAAAGGAGCTTCGTGAGGTGAGTCCTCGAGAGTGGGCAATTTTTGAGCCCAGAATATTCAATATAACCCAACGTTGTGAGAAAAATGAAAAAAAAAAGCCCATGATAGTGAGCGAATGGAGAGACGTGGCACCACCACTCAGCGACATCGCCGATGAATCGCTTTATTTCGATGCTTCTATCACGAGGTGACTTTATTGATTTTCCTCACGGCACTCTCTCCATCTGATTCCGTTTTTCGTTGTGATCGAGTCATGACTACAAGTGCGACACGTATGTCCATTTTACCAGATAGATAATTTGCTTCTCATAGTTTCAATGAATGAAAATTCATGTCTAAGGGATTGTTGTGTGGTATAACATCCTGTTCATTCAATTGTAATTTCCATCTGTCAATAATATCGATTCGCTCCATAAAAAACACGTAACGTTCATTTCCTCTTCATACATGTTCATTGTCCTCTCGTTTTTGATGAAGAAAGAATAAGGCACATGTCGTTTTTTTTTTTTAAATTCACATATTGTTACTTATTGTTTACTGACATATGACATCCTCAATTACTGCTGGTACATGGGAATATTGTTTTTCATAGCAAAGTTACAAAATATTCGGATTTTCATGCAATAATCTTCCCCTCATTCTCTCTCTCTTCCTCCTAACTTCTCGTACAGTGACATGTGTTGCTATGGGAGTTTGGCCTGGACATCACGCAAACCAAACAGGTGCTACCTAAGGCAACGGACGCTATGCGAACAGCTGCCACGCCAGGTGTACGAGGCGTCTATCCGCTGTTCCCTTATGATTTCTCTCTAAGTTATCTTTTCTATGAAGATCAGTTATGACTTTCTAGCATCTTTAAATTTTTCATTCTCCACATTTGCATTTGAGAACAACAAACTCTTGCCTTTAAATTCCAAAATTCATTTCTTCGGTTTTCTTGATATTAATTCGTAGGAATGGACCATTCAGAAAAAAAAGGGAGAGGGAAAAAAATATACAGAATATGGTTGAGAACATCCTTTCATTTGGCCGTGAACATTTTTCCTTTTCTTCTCGTCCCCTCCACATGACCGGAAATGAGGGAAGCAGGCTCTTATAATACCTAAGTAGAACCGGGGTGAGGACGAAGCAATGTCTTGCTAGCCTTTCTGAGCTGCTACCAGCAGTTCATTTTCTAACGTTCGGTGGAACACTTCGGCTCGCACTCTCGTTGTTAATTCGTTGATTAAGAGATGTTTGAATTATCATAAAGTTTCATTAGTGAATAGAGTGGAATTTATAAATTAATATCAACATTTTGCCGAAAAAAACGTAAGAATCCTTTTTTTATTCTTTTTAATTTCAAAAAATTCTTAAAAATTAATTATAATTATTTACCTCAATCCAATGGAATTATTTCTCATTGGCAGTGTATGCGAATTCAATTATAAAAATTAGATACACGTAATTAAATTTAATTGATCATCGCTATGATTATCAATACCGGAATGCTATTAATTTGTTTTTCCCATAATATATAATAATTATTAGTTAATAATTCAGGAGCTCGTGAACCACCAGAAGCTCACAATTATTGCCACGAGTGCGGCAACGTAGAGGTAGAAATTATCCGAAGAATCCTTGTTTTCATTGTCCTTTGCCTGTCCAGCAGCCCATCCTTGCTTGGGTTTACTGTTTGTTCTCTCTTCCGCAACAATTTCCCCAATTAAATACTTTTTCATGAGATCCTGGGCATCTGTCGAGTGTCCAACATCATCAAAGTCTTCGGACGCATCTTTGCCTGAATGATCGAGTAGCACTTCCTCTCCACCAGGATGCTCATTCAGAAATGCTGTTACATCGTAAACTTTATCGTGAATTACAAAACGCGTAATTCTAGCTTCAGTACTTTCCACTTCTGTTCTTTTAAATTGCTTCAATTCTGCCATACTGATGACGTTCCAATCGAGTCTATTGAATCTAAAAAATAATAAAAACAATTAATTTCAATAATAATATGTATTTAATTTAATAATACTTGTTTTGTATTTGAAAAAGGGAAAATCAGTTCAAATAATTCATAAAAACGCGCCAACTGGTGTTGGAAGTAGGAACCAACCAGATTACGCAATTCCCAAGTGACGTATCACTCAAATCTCCTTAATTAATAATTAACATAATTTATTCAGAATCAACGAATAAGTCTTCAATATTCCCAATTCTCGTATTTTCAATTTTTTCAATAATTCAATAGTTTAAACGTAAATGTAAAAAATAATCATTCACATGAAACTCAAGGTCACTATAATATTCCAATGAGTCGTCAAACTGCTTTACGACAAACAATATGGCGTCCTCCACTCAACATCCAATTATCGTCACTGCAATTGTCATTAAATCTCCACCGAAAATGGATTTTAAATGATTTAAAATCTTCTAAACTACAGTTTTAATTCGCGAGAACTTGATGGCCAAGAAAAACTGCATATTCATCGAAAAATATGAGAATGCCAAGAGGATGAAAATCTTGTTGACTCACCTTGCGTGCCTCAAGTACTTTTACTTTTTTTTTTTTAATCTCTCCCTCTTTTTTTTCGAGTAGAGCCACGTGGCGAGGTCTTTTTAACGCTAATATTGTTCATGAATATTCAAGGTAACGATAAAGACATTTTTTTTTTCCTAAATATTCTCATTCTCCTTATCTCGACTTCAATTTGTAATCTCTAATGTAGGTGATATAAAATTGATACATCTGTGTCAATTGACTCACCAAAAAAGAATGGAATAACTCTGTTATTCTCCAGTCAATGGAATTCCAATGAATTCAGTCACAATTGTGATGGGATTAAAGTTCAATCTTTAATAATGAAATGTTATAAACTGAAAAGACTGTAAGGAACGTTACGTTACACGTACTAGTATCACCAGATCCACTGTCTCAGTCATATATATTTATTCTCCCTTCCCACTAACCCATATCTCCCACCTTCTCTGTTGTTATTAGACCATAATATCTCATCGAGAAAATACATCGTCATTTAAAGTACTTATTTATATGTACTCTTATGATGATTAGACTAGACAATCTCTTGATTTTCGTGCAATTTACTTAATTATTATTACATGACACACATGATTCTCTTTATTTCCTAATTAATAAGACAATATTCATTATTGGTGAACTTTGAGCTTTGATTTAACTTGCAAAATACATTGAACAGTCGAATTCCACGATAAGCATTCAGAGTAATTAATTTATTAATTTATATATTCATTGGAGAATGCACCTTCCAATTATTTTTCGTTTAATGCGTTACACAGTGTCATGGAACGTCATTTTGTGATATAAATAAATGTTTTTAAATACAACTGATAAGATAATATATTTGGATGAATTCATTGGATAACTTTTTATCCTCAATAATTAATGAATATTAATTAGCGTAAATAGTAGAATATAAAGGCATAAATAACCACTAGAATTCCAATAGAAATTGGGAGTAAAGAGGATTCTTGTTTGTTCTTTTCAATGGGTTCACTGGTATCACTCGGTTTATCTTCGGATTTGACTTCTTCTTCTGTTTCATCTGCTTCTCCGGGGTTGAGATCACCAATTTTCAATGTTTCACGTAATTGAATGGCTTCTGTAGTATGACCGATGTCATTGAAGCACACTGTACCATCTTTGCCTGCAAGCTCGAGGAGGACCTCCTCACCACCAGGGTGTACACTTAAAAACTTTGTCAGGTCATAAACTCGGTCATCAAGAATCATCCAAAGATCATTCTCATTATTGTGACGAGATACTTCTCTTGTCGAGTATTTTTTTTCCATTTTTCCTGTAAAATTGGTTTATATAATTGGATTATTAATATTGGTAATATCGAATTGACTTACCAGAAAAATTAATTAGTAAAAGCTTCCAGATGTCTACAGGGTGGCAGTCGTTTCCCAACTAACAAGGAAAACAAATTTCCTCTCTTATTGAAAAAGAGAATAAATTGTCTCGTTGTATACGTATATTCAAATTAATCTGAGACTCTTGAATTTCTCTAACATTTTCGTCCACGCAGCACTGAGCTCACTACAACTTGACTTAACACTTGACGAAATTCTCATCGAGCCCATTTATTATTCATTAAGTGATTTTTATTTTTTGTAAATTCATTAGCTGACGTAGATTCATTTGTATTCAATGACAATTCATTATGTAGAGTCTCAGAATATTAAAATTCATATAATTATGGTTTTTGTTACAGAAAACTGGAGCGAGGATAAAAATATACTCAAACTGTTGTCCTCACAGTAGTGACCGAGTGATCAGTATCTGTGGAAAACCGACAACATGTATGGAATGCATTCGTGAACTAGTAGCAACCATAAAGACTGTAAGTTTTCACCTTACTTTCACAATTATCGAGTACCATTGACTTATAGTGAAAACTGATAATTATTTATTTCCTTTAATTATTTCTAGTCTCCACTGAAAGGCGTAAACAATCCGTATGATCCTCACAATTACGATGACTACTATGCTGAAGAATACGGTGGATATGGATCAGGTGAAGGCCAAGGAAAGCCCGGTGGTTTTGGACCAGGTGGACGTGGAGGTGGTGGTGGCGGAGGTGGAGGCCAAGGCATGCCACCGAGACGTGACGTACGTGGAGGTGGCGGCGGAGGAGGTGGTGGTGGTGGAGGCGTTGGAGGTGGCGGTGGACCACCCGACATGAGCCGAGGCTTCCCACCACCACCCAGAGGTGGCCCTCGTGGTGGAGGTGGCGGTATGTCAGGACCCCCAGATCGTGGATATGGAAATGCAAGAGGAGTTGGCAGTGGAGGCAGTGGCTATGATGGAGGCAATCGTGGAGGCTTCGCTGGAAATAGAGGAGGACCACCGCCGTTTGGTGGAGGCAATTATAATGGTAATTAAGCATATTATAAGCATGTGTCCATCTTCCCCTATTTTCATTTATCAATTTTTTAATGGAAATATTCTTTTACTAGATAATGGATGGGGCATGCAAGGGAACGCTCCCAATGGAATCGGCAGCGGTGGAAATTCAGGAATGGGTGGACCCCCAATGGGTGGAAATAATCAGAATAATCCTGGAAACATGGGTGGAAATAAAACCAGTACTCAAGTCACCATTCCTAAGGATGTGAGTTGAATTAATCATTTAATATTAGTCTACATTAATTAAACGTGGAATTAAATATATTTTATGTGTATTCAGTTGGCCGGAGCTATCATTGGCAAAGGTGGCGCCAGAATCAGGAAAATTAGATCTGATAGCGGAGCGGGAATTATAATAGATGAGCCACTGGCTGGAAGTAACGATCGCATTATCACCATTACCGGATTACCAAATCAAATTCAAATGGCCCAGTACCTACTACAACAGAGGTAATTATCCCATTTAATCATTACAATTCAATTAATTCTAATGCATTTAAAGGAATCATAAATATTATTGTTCATTACGCTATCATGTGAAGCTTTTACAACAAATTGTAAACTGTAAAAAAAAAAGTATTGCTCTTAAACTAACTGAAATTCTCCAGAATAATCAAGGTAAACTCGAATTATGTTATGGTGAAGGAAAGAGGATATCTTTATAATATAAAATCGATAGAATATCAACTCGAAGATTACACGAAGCCATTTACCATCCAACGTGCTGTATAACCGAGGTCCGTTGTATGGAAGACTAGTGATTTTGTTGTTCTACTGTAGAGATAACAAGGAATCACTAATCATCCTACAAAGGTCTTCAATCTCTTCGATAAAAACTCCTGCGCAAAACTGCTTTTTGGATTATTAACAACAGTAATATGCTCTGTCATTGCATCACGTCACATGCATATTCATCATCATAAATACTACTATGATTGATTAACAATTGTCTGAATTGAATGAGAGATGATTTCTTCAATGAAAAATTAATTTATTATTCTTATTATTTTTCAGTGTACACGACAATGCAGATCACTATTAAACTGCAGAATCAAGAATAAAAAGGGGAGCCAAAGACGTTTATTACCCTTTTTTCTTTTCTTCCTAAATAAACAAAAAAAAATTGAAAAAGAAACATGAAAAAAGAGCAAACGACCTTTTTTAAGCAAAAATATAACTGGAAACCTTACAGAGGAATGAATAAAAAAGAGATATTACTGACGACATTCGTACGTAGACACCTTCATTCAAACTGATGGTGTACTGTGTCAATATGCATAGAAGTTGAATTTTGTACGATAACTTTGAATGAAAAAGAATTGATAAATGAGAATAGTGAAGTACGAGCAGAGTGTATGCATCGCCTTGACTCGAGAAAAATCATATTTTTTCAGACGCAAATTTTCAGCAGATCCAAAATAACAGTACCACAATATTTCGTGTAATAATATACGATAATGCTGAGTCTGGTCTGTATGTTGAGAGTAATACCAACTACCACTCTTTATTTTTTTTTACTTTTTTTTTCTCTTTATTTCTTATATATAAAGAATAAATCTTTGTGCATTTTTTTGGAATGTATTTATCAGTTAGAATGTAAATAGGGTAATAAGGTTACTACTGAAAAATCATAGAGCATGCACTTTTTGATTTTATTTTACACTAGAAATTGCTATTCATTTATGTATTATTTTTCATCAGAACTAATGAGATTTCATTAATTTTTTATTGTATGAGAACTATCGGGCTTGAGATTGTAATAAAGCCACTCTTACGTTTTTATATTTTCAATTAATAATTTGCCAGTAATTTGAGGGATAATTATTTATAAAATCACGTCGCATACACATCACGGCCTATGGCTCTCGATATTGTGTGTTATAATAATATTTACTGAGACAAAAAATGAGTTTTGGTTAATGGAAAGTTGAATTTATTGAATTATGAGACCAAATGTTCTTTTTAGCAGAGAAAAATTCCCAAAATCATTAATATGAATTTTAATAATTCGTTTTAAACATAAATTTCGATAATCAGAAAATTGTGAAAAACGAGGGAAAAATAATTTACATAAAATGATAGCATTTAACTTGAATTTTTCTTTCTCTTTTTAAATTTGTGTCAAAGAAGAATAACGTTGACTTCTAATACACTGGATTATATGAATAATTATTATCAATCTAAGAATATAAGAGCAGAAGCCTTTTTTATTTCTAGTTTAGAACATAAATAAGAAAAAAAAAAAAAAATGGACTCACAATTTCCGCAGCAAGCGCTTAAGCATCGTTGATAAGAATAGTCTTTAAAAATTTAATGAGAAATGAGAAAAAAAAATTGTATGGATAATGTTATTGATGGTAAGACGCATTAAAAAAATCATCATTGAAGCTGAAATAATAGGTGATTGCCTAAAACTAAATGGAATTTTGAGGAAAACCTATAATAGATGAATTTGTAATGTGCAGATACAACGATCAGAATGAATTCAACTTCTGTTAGTTTTTAGAATTCCATGATAGGACCATTATGTTATTTAGTAGAACGCGCGTGTCTTGCAGACTGAATCTAACTAGAAAATCAAAAGTAAACACATTAATTCTGCTTTCATCGATTCCTTTATTTCCCTTACTGACTATCCTCAGGAATATTAAAAGGGCATTTGCATACGACTGGTTGACTCTTATTTTCAATAATAATATCACCATTCCTCAGATTATTTTTAACGAATTGAACTTCATTTGCAGCTGAACTATTCACCGATCAAAATATATGATTAACTATTTATGGAAAAAAGTGGTAATAGTCAGCTGCATTTATCAACAATTCTTCAATTTAGATTAAAAAGATTCAATGATGATATTCAAATAAATTAAACAGAGGGATAAATAATTTTAAAAAAATGCGTTATTCATCACAATAAAGAAAAAACGAGGCAGAACGATTTATTGAAAACATTTACAAGAGAAACTTTTTAAGACACTTATATGCGTGTATAATAAGATATAGAATTTACAATTATTTGTAATGAATCATTATCATTTGTCAAATAAAAATTAGTACAAACAGAATTTATAAATACCATTCATTCATAATTGATCTTCAGAAAAAAAGGAGCAGAGTCAAGCACTTGCATCTCCAATCAAGATTGAGATGCAAGTGTACCTGGAAAAATTGTGGCACATTTTTTAATCTTATTTCATCATTAAATATTCCCGATGATAAATTAGACACGTACCTATTGTTCAATGAAGGAGACTGTGCTTTCTTATTATTGAATGGAAACTGCTGAATTGTCTATAACACGATAGTTCAGTCGTAGACACGGCAAGCAGGTCATCCTTTGTTAAATATCAATCACTCATGAAATAAAATGTTTTTCGGATTTATTCCAAAATATGTCCGACTATTCATCTTTCGTTACCCCTTAAAATCACTCATTGTAAAATCTATTCTTCACTCATTATAGAACAATTTAATGTGATTATGTGACTTGATTAATGAGCTTATGGTACAGGTAAGCCCTGTATGAGCCTGATTATGACAAGGCCGTCACTCAATGGGGCTGCGAAGAGTCACGCTTGCGCAAGCCCCAGGCTCTTCCTGGCTAGCTAATAAGAGCCACGCGAGGATTTACTACTTTCAGTTGTCCGCTAGGGAACGAAGGTGTTAGTAGTACGAATAGAACTGTAAGATTCCTCCGAATCCGAAGGAAAACAAATTATTTCCCCCAAAATTCAATCAATTATCGATAATGTGGGAGCAATGAAGTTAATTACATCGACTCGTCGACATGTGTCCAACTCAATTTACGAACTAGTTTGTGGTAATTGATAGGAGACAAATAATGTGTGGGAAGACAAACTGGTAAACACAGCAATTAGTTGACATCAACATCCAAAAACATGGCAACATCAACAGCGACTAGATACCACGATAGTGAACAAAATCAAGAGATTGTGCAATTATCTACAATAACTTGTCCACCGAGTAGTTTTCCAGACAAGTTTCAGGACTTCTTCACAGCACTCACGGAAGATACAGATGACTTGTGCAGCATGCTCGAGGACAAGCTGATACCCAGGTAATTATCCCTATAATAAATCTATGAATAATTAATATAATTAATGAATTTTCAGGAGGATTGAAAGTGCAGAGAAAAAGAATAGTAAGAGATGGACGAAGCATGCATTTCAAAGAAGAAGCAGTGAAATCGAGGTTCGTCTGCATGGACCACTTCATTCCATCGAGCAGTCCCAACAAGCCCTAAAATCCCCAACTCCTTCACGTCGAAGAAGCTGCAGTATAGCAGTAGCAAGACCAACGCCAGATTTACACAGGTGAATTTTTATAATCCCAGAAATCCGTAATTTGGAATAAATTCTTTATTTCATTAGATTTCTTCAAACTGAAGCTGGCCCATGGGGACACTTATCACCCTCACCGAGAAGTCCAACCAGAAGTAGTGTATTGAGTCCTGGAGCTTCTTCAATGATGTCGTATCTGTGCCAAAATCCAACGAGTCCAAGTGGTATTACCTCAAGGAATAATCGGCCGGATAGACACCGTGGAAGAACGAGCAGCATGCCCGCAGTGCCTCGACATCACGTAAGTTTATAAAAATAATAAATTATTGAGGATCATGCTTCAATATCAAGAGCGAGTCCAATGCGATGGCTTGAATTTATGAGATCAGTTAGATTAAACCCGAATGCGAGCGTCAACTTGATGCCATCGTAAACTAATTGTTGTAAACTAGTGTCCAATTCCATTTTTCCATCGATTTTCATTCGCAACGTAGATGTTTCATCCAGTTTGTACTGCAGACCACATCCGCAGGCCCAATCGGTCTCATTATCAGATTTAATTAGGGTCCCACTAATCACAGTCTGCAGATTTTCATCCACTGGATTTTTGAAGATTATTAATAATTCTTTAATTAAGTTCTTGATCGATAATAACGTACCTCTGTAAATGGCAGATAAATCATAGTCTCTCGTAAGTCCTGGAGAAAATTTAATGTGAAAACCAATCCCACGTAATTTATATGTCAATCCAACATTGCTCTTCGTCAATGAATTAATTGAAGTATCATATCCAATCTGGTAGCCGACGAATAAGTCCTTTAAACCCACCACAGCACCAGCAAGAAGGCTCAAATTTTTATCCAGAGAATTTGCTGAAGGGAAAATTCTATTAGGGAGTTAATAAAAATAATGATAATGATAATTACAAACAGAGCAATTGATATTCGTAATCTCATTCCTGAATTTCACGATGAATTTGAGAGCAGAGACATGGGTTAACGTATTATATGAGTAACCACTCGTAAAATCCAATCCTTTCACTGGTTTTCCATCAATTTCATACTCCAAATTGATTGTCCCATCGCTGTACCATCTTTGAGACAGAATCCCATAATCCTGGAGTCCCAATCTCGCTGTGGCATCACCCTCGACCTATCCTCAATTTAATTCACAATTTAATTTAAATAATTGAGGACAAGTTGAACTATCTTACCGCAGGATTATCGCAATGAAGATTGTAATTACTGTTGAGTACCAAATCTCTCCCAGACTTGGTTTTAAGGGTAACTTTGATGATTCGATGGCTGTATTCATAACTTGAATGCAGAATTTCACGAATACTTTGACCGAGCTCAGTGAAACTGGGAACTGACATGATCAAAAAATGTTTAAACTAATTAAAATTAAAAAAAAAACAAGTAGTCAACTTCAGAGGACTCAATAATAAGGATTTAATTTTTTTTAGCCAATGCTGGGGGAGACAAAACGAATTGGCATTCCCACAGCTACAGATGAGAACGATGCTGATGAGTATGACGTTGAATATTACCGTTTGAGATCCTTTTCCATAACTGCCAATGGGGTTTTCAACCTCGGGGACTCTCTCAAGAGTCGACGTAGCAGGAGCATCAACAGTGTCACCTCTTCTGGAACTAGTTGCAGCAGTACTAGAGACACTAGACTACTCAGGTAATTAATATTCATTAATTTTCCCCAATGATTCATCATTCCTGAAACATATCCCTTTAATTCCAGTTCAGCATCACAACATTCATGTCTCGAGGTTGACGAGAAAACAGAGAATGATAATCGAGTGACTACTTACAAAGTCGGCATGTTAGGAGCATCTGGAGTTGGGAAAACCGTTCTCACAGTACAATTCACTACTAGTGAATACATTTGCGCCTACGACACATCATTAGGTACGTAAAGAATTAAATATTTGCCTTTATTTCAATTCTGTACTATTCCTGCAGACGATGAGTACGGACAGAAGAGTGTATCAGTGATGATTGATGGGCAGGAGACGGATCTCGAGATAATAGATCATCCAGCTTCGGAAATGTCGGTAAGCAACGATAATTCCTTTTCCTCTTCCAATCCTGTAAGAACAAATTATTATAATTATTATTCATAGGCTGAGAGTTTTTGTGCGACATACAATCCCGATGTCTACGTTGTGGTTTACTCAGTAGTGGACAGGAGGAGTTTAAAAATTGCGGAGGAAATACTCCTTTATCTCTGGAAAAGTGATTACATGAATACTCACGGTGTTATCCTTGTTGGGAATAAGGTAGACCTCGAGCGAAAACGAGAGGTGCCATCCATGTGTAAGTTGATTAAATTCAATCATCAAGATCTGGAATCCTTCAATACATCTCCTTTTTTTTATTTAAACAGTAGGTAGAAGACTAGCCAACAGTTGTGGCTGCAAATTCATTGAAACATCCTCAGGTTTAGCTCATCATGTTGACGAACTCCTCGTAGGAATATTAGCTCAAATAAAACTCAATCCTCAAAGAAATTGCAATCAGACTCGACACAGGAGCAGCAAGCATCGACCAAGGATCCTCAAGCATTTATTGGGATTCAAGAGAAAAACGAAAAGTTGTGAAAATCTATTTACATTATAAACATAATTTAACATTGGAATAAAGGAAAATCATGGAAATTCATCCTCTCTCGCAATTCTGAATTTATGCCTCTGTGCAGGAGAAAATGAGGGATTATTCAGGGTCTGTTGGACTCGATTCGAGCACAGAGGATGATGAGTCTCATTTACCACTGTCTCGAAACATTTCGTATTATGTAAACCCAGTAAACCGCGTCATCGCTTCCTAAGTGGCTTTTTTTCTACAGACCACTTGACCCCACACCTTTACCTATTCTCTTTTCATTCTCATCGTATCTATGATCTACATGCTTCGTTGTCAGAATAAATTCACAAGAATTTTTACAGAGACTAAATGAAATACAATGCAAGTACTTGAAGAGGAGAAATCTTCAGGTTTTCAACTATTCTCACTTGGAAAAGAATTAAAATTTCCTTCCTAATAGATTTAAATTATTATTTGGGTTCTAAAACTCATTTTTCTTAGCTCTACGCCGCCTAACGAGAAAAGAAATACAATTCGCAATGTTTACGTAGAGAGCCAGTACAATCAGATTAGAGTCGTTACAGTTTTACATTGAATTATAATTAAGATGAGGTCTTACATGCTTATTATTTCGTTAGCATTTTTGCTTCCATTATCAACGAGTTCTCAAGGTTAATCCAAAGCTGTTTATAATTTTTATATTTAATTGATCGTATTGTTACTTTTGTAGGTATTTTTAATTCAGGATGCTTGTGTGCTAATTATGACTGCGGTTGCTGCGAGGATATAAATTTGGAAGCCATTGGTCTCGAGGGAACAAGTAATACAGTTTAATTGTAAAAAAACGCATCGTTTTAATACTCACGCTTTTAATTCTTAATTTTATTTATGTTTCCCTTAGTTTGCACCAATTTGACGTATTTACCGCATGATTATGGCATTTCTGTAACACTTACTTACAACAATTACACGCTCTACAATGACACTGTTTCAGGTAATTATGAAAATTTTTAAATTCATATTCCATTTTATCAATTTATTATTTTATTTAATGCAGCACGTAATCCCCCACCTCTATGCTTTGGAATCCCTGAATTCGATAAAATTGGTGCTGAAATCTGCTTGAGACTCTACGATTTATCATTTGATCACAATCAGTTTTATGGCTGCCTGAAGGTTAAAGTTTCAGTTTGGCATATCGTTCATAAAACAGTAACTATTGGATGCTTCCATATACCAGGCAAGAATAATGGAGTAGAAGCCAATTATTATTATAAAAAAAAGCAGTACAGTGGAAATTCCATAGAACCCTCTGTCCAAATAATATAATCGTTTACACAATTTTCAATTAATTATTTTTGTAACTTTGATATTAAATACTCAGTTTCCTGCACAATGTTTTCATTTTTTTTTAACAAATGGATTAAAACGATAAACAATTGCCTGGGGAAAACAAAAAATTGTGAGAATATTTTTCAGCTCAAGTCTGATAAACATTGAATTTCAGAAAAATGAGTAAATATGAAAAACTTATGGTGAAAGTTGCAGGATTATTACCTGAAGCAGCCAGAGCAACATTTCTCCACCCAGCAGGTAATTTTCTCGTTGATAACAGCTGTCAAATATGTTTCCTCATTTTATTATGAATTAAGGCCCGACGACAGTGTTTTTCTGGGCACCGACGTTCAAGTGGGGTTTGGTAATAGCAGGACTCGGAGATATAAATCGTCCCCCTCAAACAATTTCATTGGCACAAACCGCCAGTCTCACTATGACTGGTGCTGTGTGGTCAAGGTTAATTAAAATATTCCCTTCAACAATTTTACATAATATAATAATAATTTATAATTAATTCCTTTGATAGATACTCATTGGTAATAATCCCGAAGAATTGGAATCTGTTCAGTGTAAATATCTTTGTTTGCATGACTGGTGCTTATAATTTTTATAGAGGTCTTATTTATCAGATGGAACAGAAAAATACCTCAGGTACAAAAAATTAAATAATTGGTTTAAAGTACTCTAGTAAAATTCATAAGTAAAGATTCAATTTTATTCCAAATTTATAAATGTCTATTTCACTTCATTGATATACTCACTATTCTCATGTCATCGTACGGTTTATCTGTCTTCGGATTTGTTTTTACTTGGCTTATATTTTGTACTACCTCCATGCCTTTTATGACACGACCAAACACAGTGTGTTTATTATCCAACCATGGCTGAAAAATAATAATTATTATTATTTGAATAAAAAAGGAGATCAATCTATTGTCTTGGGTACATACAGTTGGCGTTAAAGTAATGAAGAACTGACTGCCATTGGTGTTGGCCCCAGCATTCGCCATACTCAAGGTATAGGGTCTATCGTGCCTCAGATGAGCTTTAAATTCATCCTCGAATTCCCCACCCCATATACTCTCCCCACCCGTTCCAGTCCCCGTTGGATCTCCAGTTTGTATCATAAAGCCTTTGATAACTCTGTGGAATATGTGGCCATTGTAGTAACCATTCTTGGAATGCACACAAAAATTCTCCACTGTCTTCGGCACATCCTTCCCGAATAATGAAACGTGGATATCACCGAGGGCCGTGTGAATAATAGCAGTGTCATAGATTTTCTGCATATTTGTGGCATCAGTAGATGAAATTATATCTTCTTTAGATGGTTTTTCATTGAATACATCTCTGTCGCAGTCAGAACTCTTTGTATCCTCCGGTTCACGTCTTGTAAACATGTAGAATCTATTCTTTTTATGAGCGGTACAAAAGAGTGTTGGATCCGGTTTATTCAATTCCAGGGTTGGATTTTCAGATGCCTCCATTTCGATTGTCACAGATGGGGTTTTACGTGCTTTACCCTGTGGGAATTAATTTTCATGAATTAGCGATGCAGTGAGAGAACATTTAATATTTACAAAACATACCTGGAATAAAGCTAATTGCATTGGACGGATATTTTCAGGTTTGCCTAGTATTCGGATGCATCGACTCGTGTAAAGATTAACAAATTTAATTCCCAGCATTGTGCTGTAGATTAAAATATATCCAGATTCGTCAAAAACAATATTGCCTAAATTTATTTCAGATTTATCCAAGTCTCGTTCAACTGCCATTCTATAAAGAAATTAAATATCTGTTTAATAAAATATTTTTTAATACAAAGAAAACGAAATTTTTATAAGATAAATATGTACCTCCTGCCAAATTCCATGTTGGGAAGCTGCTGTGTAGTTTGCTGGAGCTCTGAGAATCTCTGTAATGACTCATCAAAGACTCTGTACAGTTTTCCAGTTAAAAAATTGAAAACCCGTACTTTTCGATCGTTACTGAGCGATGCAAATCTCTTTCCATCTGGTGAAACTGCCAGACAACATGGATAAGTTTTATTCTTAGCGAATTCAAATAGATCAGTATCTAATTTAGATTCAAAAGAAACACACTTTGGGAATTGATACTCCGATCTTGGTCCTGTCCAGTATTCCAATATACCGGCTTGATCGATGCTTATACATGTTTCGAAGACTGGATTGTACTGAAATATAAATTAATTAAAAATTATCAACAATTCATTGCAAGAATTATCATCAATTCTACCTTCATAACAACCACAGGCTTTCTGTGCAAGCTCTCGAATACATGAAGAGCTCTATCACTCCCCTGTCCATCATAAATATATATTTTTGGTGAATCTTTATCAGAAACTGCTAAAACGAATACTGCATCACCAGAACCATAAACCCATTCGACGCAACTCGGAGTATATTCGAATTTCATCATGTTTATCATATCTGTAAAATAAATTTTAAATCAGTAATATGAAGAAAGAAAGAAGGATTAAAATTCTTCACACCCACCGAAATTAATAACATCGAATATCTTCGCAGTTTTATCAGAACTAATAGTCGCAGCGTACGTTCCATTGTAACTTGCAGTTAAACCTTGTATTGCCATTGTATGAGCTCTAAAGTGCTTCACAAATTCAATTAATTCATCCTGTTTCTTCCAGAATTTCACGTGGCCATCACAACTAGCTGTTATTATAAAATTTGTCCTGGATTTAAATTGAGGAGAAATTAATTAACATAATTAATTATTTTATATTCTTAAATACTCACTTTGTGACTATTATATGTGTCAAGACATCCCTGTGCATGTAGGATTTTTCATAGCACTCACAGCTGGGTAAATTGTCGATATAAACCTGTTCATACTCCAAAACTGAAATAAATTAAATTATTGTTATTAGAATGAATTAATCATTATATTAAAGGTAATTAAAACAAAATGAACCTTTCTGCTTTTTCGCCGGTGTTGCTTCACTCGGTTTCGGCCCAACCCAGTCATCATCAACATTGTCATCATTTTCTCGTTTTTCCGACATTATTCAAAAATGTTAAAAAAAAATTGAAACTCTACAAGTTTCTGCACAGACATAAACAATATACAATCCCATTAATATCATAAATTGTACTGTACATTATTTTGTGTACAAAAAAAACGAGAATGAGAGTATATACATGTGGTCATGTTTACAATAGACAAATACTTGACGACGGACATCCTGGAGCTGCCATTTTGGATTGATAAAAAAAAAATTCATTCCTCTAATTCAATTAGAACAAGATGTACTCGAAATTATTCAATCGGACGCAACGCAGAATTATTCTGAGACCCTGAAAACAATATTTAAATTAAAATAAATCACTAATTATCAAGCAATGTCATTTTACATGATTAATTTAATGTTGCAATGCTACCAAATTATCTCGTCTGCCACATGCTCGTTATGTGTGCTTCTCTTTTTCTCTCCCATTCCCCACTTTTCTCTCGTCTCTTTCTCTGTTTTGAATCAACTGAACAATGTTATTTCAGTTGGTATGTTTTCCGGCGTGAAAATCGACTGAAGCGACGTGACGCGTCGACGGAGACAAACAATCCTATCCAACGCAGCCGGTTTTCCCTTTAGCCAATCAGAGCCCTTGGAAAATCAAATCTCCACTTTTATAAACTCATTCACAATTAAATTCATAATAATAAATGATAATTTATACTGAGAAACTTGTGAATTTAATACAATCTATTAATTTATAAAGCAATGATATGTGAAAATAATTAAAATGCAATAATTTAAATTAATGGAGTATTCGTATTGATTAAGACCGTAGTAATGGAGGGGATGAAGAGGGAGCGTTCAGAGGCATTATCCAGTGGTGTTTGGCGGGCAGCAGCGCGCCGATTGGTCCGGCTGTGGTTTCTTGGTCTCCCCTGTTGTAGTCGATGGTTGCTTACAGCCGTCTGGTCCCTTAAAGCATCGGTTGGTACGTTTTACTTAACGAAAAATATACTCTTCTGTGACCCTACGCGGATCCATTTGCCACGAGTTCGTGTAATAGACATTAGCTGGAGAAATCTGACTTAACGGATATCAAACAAATATTAATATTGTTTGCTCTTTGGGGAAGGACAACGAGAAATTAAAGAGGTGAGTCTTTCTTTATTTATTGTGTCTGGGTCATTGATGGGCAATTGGAAGGGAATTTAATGAGTTATTGAGAAAATCCAGACGTTTTTTTCGCGTTTAATGCGAAGGACCGCGGCGGTCGCCACCACTGTGTCGCGGTGGCGGTGGCGATTCCATGCGGAGCCGGAGGTATATCTATGAACCGTTCTTTCATTTTGTGTGACTCTACACGTGGTCATCGGAGTTTCTATTAGTCTCTGTGTTAGAGGCGACGAGCAGCCGGAAATCATGGGACTTGTCTTATTTTTCGGATTAAAATTACGGGAATTCATTGAAGATGAGGGATTTATCCATATTTTTTTAGATTCTTCTAAACACCCTTGTGTAAATTTTCACACGCGCCAATGTCTGCCAGTTACCCATTTTCCCATGTCTTCTCCTTTTATTCTCCCCTCCTCCTCACCTTTCTTTGCCTCAGTCTCCATCATATCTTCTCATTTGTTATCTTTTTTTCATTACAGATATTTTTTTCGTGGATAAAAATGAGAAAGCTAGAATGCATTCTTTTAAATACTCGGGAAAAGCCGGAGAGAAGAAATTTATAGAAAATTAGCTCCCCTATAATGCGCGTCCCTCGCGAATGCCATCTTCCGCGCCATTGGCATATGTGCGTGCTTATTTCGCGAAAGAGGGGGCGCGTGAGCCACGTTGTCTGGAAGATATTTTCGCGTTCTATATAGACAACTATTTGTTGATTAAATAACAATTAGTGTTTATTTTTTTTCTTTTAAATTTTGTGAAGGCCTCCCATCGCCGAAAATATTCAAGTTCAATTTATTCCCCAGGTGCATCTTCACCTGTTATGTACATATTTTTTCAAATGCCAGACAGGTTTTTCGTCGTGTTTATCATGTATACACATAAATTGTATTGCGATCGGAGCAAACACGGTTCACGAGGACGCGGAGGAACACGTGTACTCATGTGTTCTTTCCCCCAAGCATGCAGGATGGATTTTTTTAAAATTCAACAGATTAGAAACTGTATTGGAATGTAAGAATTACTAAAAGTATTTAAATTGCAGATAGAAAGATGAGTTCGAGTGCGTGTTACAAATGCAATCGAATGGGCCACTTTGCGCGGGAGTGCCCCCAGGGTGGCGCTGGAGGTGGACGTAGCGATCGTGGACGTGATCGTGACGGTGGCTTTGGCCGAGGCCGTGAGAAATGTTTCAAGTGCAACCAATTTGGTCATTTCGCACGAGAATGCAAAGAAGATCAAGACTTGTGTTATCGTTGCAACGGCGTTGGACACATTGCGAAAGACTGCCAGCAGGTGAACATTTGAGATTATTTATTGAAAATCCATTAGTGGGATTTTTGAATTCTTCATTTGCTTTGTATTTGGATAGTGAAAATTAATATGATTTTTTGATGAAAAAGGGGCCCGAGATGAGCTGTTACAACTGCAACAAAACCGGCCACATTGCTCGTAGTTGCCCAGAAGGTGGTAATGACAGCGGTCGATTCGCACTTCAAAGCTGTTACAATTGTAACAAAACTGGTCACATTGCCCGCAATTGTACTGAAACTGGTGGTAAAATTTGCTACGTTTGTGGCAAGAGCGGTCACATAAGTCGCGATTGCGATCAGGAGAAGTAGAAAAAGAATGTAATAATGTGCCAATCGCTTGAAAAACTTAGCGATAAGCTGCTTTAGCGTCGTGCACGTGACTACCGGACAAAAAAAAAACTAAAGAAAAAAACCTTTTTGCTAGATAGGGATGTTGGACGTCCATTCGGGTCTCATTGAACCGTCTCAATCCGGTATATATATATATGGAAAAACAAGAAAAAAAAAAAAAAAACAAAAATCTCATTCAAAATATAAGTAAATTTAACGAAAGCAAAAAAAAACAACAAGTCAGAAAAACAGTTAGAAATGTGTCTGCGCTATATCTTTGTTTGGTTTTTTTTTTTTCCTTTTATGCGGAAATTATTTTTATCCCGCTCGACGTCCCTACTACCCCTCCCTTCCCCTCTTCGATTCTTCTTGTATTCCTTTTTTTTTAAAAAAGAAAAAGCGAATCCCATTTTAGTCCTCTCAACTGCATCTTCAAAACTCAGTACCCTTTAGAACTCCAAATCCACCCTCACCCCCTTTATATTCGTCAGATTTTCCTAACTAGTATAAAATTTAATTGACAAGTAATTTTCTGTCCCTCAGAATTTTTTTTCAATTGTCTAAGCTTTTATTGCTGTTACACCACTCTCGTGCGCAAACGCACAAAAATTAACACACAATCATTTATTATATTAAAGCAGTTTTGAAAAATGATTGATTATAAAACAAAAAAAAAGTCAGATATTACATGGTATACACGATTCGTCAATGATTTAAAAAAATAACATTGAAGACCTTCTCATACATATATCCAAGGTGAACACTTGAATAACGATGTTGTGTAATTATTATTGGAAAAATGGATAAAAAAAAAAAAGAAATGATGAAAAAGTATAAAACAAGAATTTGATTTTGATCATAATGTTACGATTATGAAAAAACCTCTTACCCCACCATTTCTTTTTTAAGAACTTTCACTTCATGTGATAAAGTACTTGCATTTTTTTTTTTTTTTCGTTGAAGTTTTGATGCAAGATGTATGGATTATTCTGAAACTCAAGCAAATTGAATTGTTGCAGCAAGATCATGGAAATTTGAGAAACAAAAACTGTAATAATGTGGATGCAGAATGATATTATTTCGAATAAGTCGTACAATGATGAAAAAACTCTGAATAACTTTTTTTTCTAACATGTTTCATGTATTGGGAATAATTGTAATGATAATAATAATAATAATAACAATAATAATAATAATAAAAAAGAAAAACAAAATGTTTTTAGGAAATGAAGACTGAATCAATGAAACAGGCTCTTGAGCTTTTTTTTTTCTTTTTCTTTTTTTACTTTTTCTTCCATGAGAAAGAGATGCACGTAGTACTAGTATAATGATAATGCTAATCATAATATTTGATAAATAAACAAAAAAATCAGTTGTGGGAACGGAAGGTGAAGGCGTATTGGAATAAATGAAAAATTACAAAAAAAAAAACAATCTATAATATCCACGCATCTTGTATCTATTCTCCCTGTTGAACCTTCCTAAATTTGCAAAAATTAATGATTCTGTAATGCTCATCATTGGTGCAATAGCGTAAAGGTGAAGGATATTTTTCGTTAACTGGAGCATACCTCGTTACTTTGATATATGTATAGGGAAAGGTGGGGTAAAATGGAGATTTTAATTGAACGGTTAGAGATATCAATTTTCTGTTGATTCCATTGAGAAGCTGAGTCAATTGTGGCACATGATTTCCATGGGAAATTTCCTCAACTTCCCAATGAAATCATCAGCAAAAAGAAATCTCCAATATTTCCCTCAATTTCCCCTGATTTCCATAAAAATACTTTACTCCACCTTTCCCTATGTCTGTTGCACGTGTATATACATAATGTATACAAGACAAGTGAGGAGCTGTATTTTGTACTGTAAAAAAGAATTTATATACTCTGGTCGTGGTGATTAGTTCCAATGATTGTGTATATCATGGAAGTAACAACTCTTAGTTTTCGATGAGACGAATTACCTTATACAGTCCATACTAATCTATGTATTTATGAATCAGTTGGCAGAAGGAAAAGAACCATTATTTATAAATAAAAAGAATCAATGTAATTTTTCTCTCTGACTCATTTGATTCCTCAATTTATTATCTACACAAACTTCGAGGCTATTGCAATGAGCTTTGTGTAATCTGCACCCTTCGAGTGTGTCTTCTCCTTCATTATTGTCCTCAAAATATGAGGAATAGGCACGTGAATTCTTGTGCCGAGGGGAGTGCCATTTTCATCTATTAATACGACATTGTTGCTATCAAATCTGGGTACCTTGGTCGTCTGTTTCTGTTTCAAACCTACGAGAATTCCTTTCTTTTTCTCTCCTTTTATAGCAAGCAATACTCGATCACCTGCATAAATAATATATGAGAATGAAAATCAGCGTAATTCATCAATTTTTTATTTTTTTATAATTAAATCCACTTACCAATGTAACCTACACCCATTTTATTGTAAACATGGATAACCCTTGGGGGTTTTCCTTCGAACATTGCTTGTTTACCAATTTCACTGTTATCAACGACTCTCAATCTCGCCAATTTACGTATTTCATGTTGAATTGATGAAGTATGAAACATTCGAGGTATTATTAATCTGTTGATACTCATTTTGTGATTTTTAGTGAATTTATTAAGGTTAGATTATATATATACACTTGCAGAGATCGATTATCGAAAGATTGTTTATTCTAACCTAACTTCAGATTAGACACCGGTAAATAGTCATGGGAAAAATTTAATTTCTTCACAGATAATTAATTTAAATAAACGTAATTATGTCGGAGGAATTTGAGGAAGTGCCAGCAACGACTGAGTCCTCAAAAAAAATTAATGTCATCAGTAAAGAGACTGCTCATAAAATTTGCTCTGGACAAGTAAGTTTTTTGTAATAAAAATAATTTATGAATACTAATTAAATTTAATGGATTTCAGGTAGTCCTCGACCTTGCAATAGCAATAAAAGAACTGGTAGAAAATAGTCTGGATAGTGGAGCTACGTATGTCGATATTAAACTGACAGATTATGGACAATCTTGTATAACAGTCAGTGATAATGGAAGTGGAGTTCTGGAGTCTGACTTTGAGGGACTTGGTAATATTAAAATAATCCGTGTATTATCAAGTAATTAATTCTGTTGATTACAGGTCTGAAACATCACACATCAAAGCTCCGTGATTTTTCTGATATCTTTGAAATATCCACGTTTGGTTTCAGAGGGGAAGCCCTGAGCTCATTGTGCTCTCTCTCTGATGTCACGATAACGACGAAACATTGTAATAATAAGCATGCATACAGATTGCAGTTTGACAGAAATGGAGAGCTCGTGAAAAAATGTATTTGTGCGAGGGAAACTGGGACAACTGTGTCAGTTAAAAATATATTCAAGTGTCTTCCAGTACGTGCGAAGGAATTCCAGAGGAATATTAAAAAAGAATTCACGAAAGCCCTGCAAATTCTTTATGGATACGGTTTGGTTTCAAGTGGAATTAAAATTACATGCTCGAATACTAAAGATGGAAAACCAGCAAGTGTTGTTTTATCAACAACAGGGATTGGTGGAGTTTTGAATAATATTAGCTCTGTATTTGGAAAAAAATCACTCGTTGGAATCGAGTCGATTGTACTTGTTGAGCCTGATGATGATCTGCTGCAAGAATTCAATTTATCAGGAGACACGAAACTGGATTTCACCTGGGAATTTTATGCTAGCAATGGGCAAGAGAAGAGTGGCTGTTCTACACCAAATCGACAGTTTTTTTATATCAATGGACGACCCTGTGTTCTAACGAAGATTAGTAAATTGATTAATAATTTATATCACAAGTACAATAATAAGCAGTATCCATTTGTTTATTTAAATCTGCAGTTGGAACAGAGTTCTGCTGATGTTAATGTCACTCCGGATAAACGTACGATTTTTCTGACACAAGAGAAATTTATAATAGCTACTGTTAAAATGAGTCTTCAGAAGAAATGGGATAAAATTTTGGGTACTTTTACTACCAAGACTTTGAATCAAATTCAGAATTCATGTAAAAGGAATTTACCACCTTCGTTTATCGATGAGCAATTACCTGTGAAGAAGAAAATGACTTCAAAATCAAGTGACAATGATATTATTGGGAAAGAAGATGAAGATAAGAACGAAATTACAGAGAAATTACCGGATACTACTATGCAAATAAGCATGAGTTCAATAAAATTATCTATTAATAAAAAAAAAGAGAGACTGAGACTAAAAAAGAAATGTGTTGATGAATTGAAATTAAAGTATAGAACTGAAATAGATGCGAGTAAGAGTGCAGATGCAGAGACGGAATTGCGGAAACAATTAACAATGGATTCATTTATGAAGGTACTATTGAATTAAAATTTTTCAATCAAAGACGGAATTTCATTTCCTTTTTTTTTCAGATGGAAATAATTGGTCAATTCAATCTTGGTTTCATAATAACTCAACTTGAGGGTGATCTCTTCATAATCGATCAACACGCAACGGACGAGAAATATCGATTTGAGAAACTATCCGATGAAACAAAATTAAAGACTCAAAAATTGATAGCCCCGAAACCACTAAATCTTTCGTCTCTCAATGAGACTATTGTGATGGAATATCCGGATTTTTTTGAAGCCAATGGATTTAGTCTCCTGCATACTCCTGAAAATCCCCCAGGACAACGAGTTTATTTAACAGGAATGCCTGTGAGTGGAAATTGGCAGTTTGGACAAGAGGATTTAGAGGAACTGATTTTTTTGATTCGGGAAGGAGGAGCAGAGAGTGCAATTGTCCGTCCAAGTCGAGTACGTACGATGCTTGCATCTAGGGCATGTAGAGGTGCTGTTATGATTGGCACAGCTTTGAACAATTCAGTGATGAGTAGATTAATCGAGCAAATGGGAAGAATGAAGAGTCCCTGGAATTGTCCACATGGAAGGCCGACCTTGAGGCATTTATTATCACTTAAACTTATAAAAAATTGTGAGAAAGTTTAAACACTGATTGTCCTGAATACGTTGAAACCCGAATGAGCCGTAGAAATCAATGTTCCAGGACATTGTGGATGCCAGTGCAGTTCTTTGATATCCGATTGGCCTTGATGAATGAATAATAATTGTGGTGGTAGATTAGCCAGTTCTGTATCTATCTTTTCATCTTGATCAATCTCAACGGAGAGATCCCATTGAGCGATTTGATCATCAGCTCCACCAGATGCAAAGACTGTGGTTTCCTCTGGATGCCATTCAACAGTAGTTACTGGGCCTGTATGTTGTTTGAATGTAGCAATGGCACTGCTAGAATCGCGTCCAAATTGTCGAAGATCCCAAATCTTTATCGCACCATCATCACCCCCGGAGATAATGAATCGAGGCTCCTTTCGGTTCCATGAAATCACATTAACATCGGATTCATGAGCATTGGAAGCTGTCAACATGCAGGCTGATTGAGGACTCGCTCTGGTATCCCATATTTTTATACTGTAATTAATAAAATCAATAATTATTTAATTATAGCGATAGAAGAGATAATTCTATTATATTACCTTTTGTCCACTGAACAAGAAGCCAAGACATTTCGCTCATTCGGAGACCATTGCAGATCCTCAATGCTGTGAGGGGCGTGGGAATTGTAACTTCGTTGGTCAACATGCCAAGTACCATTTACATGTCTCCAAAGATGGATATTTCCTTTACAATCACCAGTTGCAAGAGTTCCAGCCTCAGTTGGACACCAATCAATTCCATAGCCCTCTGAAAGATGTCCTTTGAATGTAAAAACAGCTTTGGCTTCCTCCTGTTCTATAATTTTTTTCTTATTCCCCGATGAAGATATTGAATTAATTGCCTTTAACTGCTCTTCAATATTCCAGAGACTCACTTTCCCCAGCTCACTCCAACTCGCTACAATTGTAGCATCACCGAATTGAGTACATCGTACACGATTGACACATCCCTGATGTTTTATCGATGCAATATTTAATTTCGCAGAATTATCTTCATTAGCTTCATCGTCGGAGGATTCTGACTCATCATCGTCGTCGTCATTAGTCTCCTTTACTCCAGTCAAATTATGCATTTTCATTATTAGAAGATTATTCACGTGAGTTCTGGCTGCTTGTGTTCCAGCAACGAGGTACATTGATAGAGGATATGCATCTCTCTGGTTTCCCAATTCATCTCTGATGACATCGAAGCTCAAGCAAGGTGCTCCAGTTTGAGCCTGATGCAGCATTTTATATGCAGAGAGATCAACCACTAATTCTTCACCTTTTCCCAATGTTTTATTGGGTAAATAGACTTCAGGTGCTTTGTCACTCTCGTCCTCTTGCTGCTCGTTGTCTTCCTCCATGGACTCTCCATTCTCGTGCTCCATGGCTTCGTCTTGATCATCCATTTTTATTATAATTTTTTTTACAAATTAAACTTTTCTATATAACAAGTATGATAATTTTTTTAACCTCTATTGGCTCATTGTTGTTGTCCACATGTGGAATCTTGACACGTGATGAGCAGTGCGCATGCGCATTATCACGTGATCGACCTCACGTCTGCCACAAGATGGCGGGTGTGAGGCATTCAGGAGCACAAATTACGTTTTAAATTTAAATAAACCGGTACAACTTCCTAGAAGTATCAAAAATAAAGATTATTGTGTATAAAATATAAAATAAATTGTGGGATTAATTTTAACACAAAATGGCGGATCATCAATTGTCGTTGTATGTGAAATTAAAGTAACCCTAATTCGACATCAGCTGTGGAGCTTCTGGTCCTCCCAAATGGATCAATATGAGAGCAGGCTGGAGATGAAGTCAAAGATTTTCGCACACTAGAGAGAGCCCCAGTCGAAATGGTCCATCAAATCCATTGTACGATGCTGGAGAAAAAAATTGGAATATGTATTCAAACACTATTGCGTCGACGCAAAATCCGTCACAATATCATCTCCGATAGTGCAGCTTCTTCCTTAGGATATTGAAATTTATTGTGAAATAATTATCGTATTTTTATTCATTCAATTAAATTCAAGATGACTGGATTATTAGGAATTTTTCTAGTGCTGAATGCAATAAATACAAATTGTCTTCCGGACATCATCAGAATCGGTGAATATTCCACCATTTATATTTGCATTGTGGTTTAATTCTACTTTTTGCATAATTTTGTTATTTTATGTTACAGGTGGCTTGTTTCATCCACTGGATGATAAGCAAGCAGTTGCATTTCGTTATGCAGTAGAGAAAATCAACGCAATTAGAGACACACTGCCTAGATCGAGACTGAGTGCACAAATTGAACAAATTTCTCCACAGGACAGTTTTCATGCATCGAAACGAGGTGAGTCATTAAATAAAAATAATAATATCTCATAAGAATGGAAATAGAGAATGAATTTAATAGAATTTTTCTTCTGTCTCCAGTATGCTATCTACTGAATACAGGAGTAGCTGCCATTTTTGGACCACAAAGTGCACACACAGCATCCCATGTTCAAAGTATTTGTGATACTATGGAGATCCCACATTTGGAAACACGATGGGATTATCGTTTGAGGCGAGAAAGTTGTCTCGTTAATTTGTATCCACATCCCACGACATTATCAAAGGTACAATAAAATGAATAAAAAATCAATGAATTGGAATTACGAAATTATTTGTAATTTTTCAGGCATACGTCGACCTTGTGAAGGCTTGGGGCTGGAAAAGTTTCACTATTATTTATGAAAATAACGAAGGTCTCGTGAGACTGCAAGAATTATTGAAGGCTCATGGCCCCAGTGAATTTCCTATTGCAGTCAGACAGCTTGGTGAAGGGAATGATTATAGACCATTACTGAAGCAGATAAAAAATTCAGCAGAATCGCATATTGTATTGGATTGCTCTACTGAGAGGATTCATGAGGTCCTGAAGCAGGCCCAACAAATTGGAATGATGAGTGACTATCATAGTTACCTCATAACGTCTCTGGTAAAGTATTTAATATAATTACCTCTGAATTGACTCACCAATTGCTTCTCAATTTTCCAGGATTTACATAGTGTCGATTTAGAAGAGTTCAAGTACGGAGGAACTAATATCACTGCCTTTCGATTACTGGACCCCGAAAAACCGGAGATACAGAATACCATTCAAGAATGGATTTATGGAGAGCAACGATATGGACGTCAATTCCATTTAGGTCAAGCGGGCCATAAGGTGATTGATTTAATTCCAATTTTGGTTGAGATATTTCAGATTTCTATATGAGCGTACGATTCTTTTTATGCTGCAATCATACGTAGGACAATGTGACGTCTCTGAAGGTAAGTTCAATCATGTTGCGATTTTTCCTGAGGCATAACAATAAATAAAATTTATATTCCAGACTGAAGTTGCTCTGATGTACGACGCAGTACATCTATTTGCAAAAGCTCTGCACGTCTTGGATGAATCTCAACAGCTGGATATCAAACAATTATCCTGTGACTCTGCTGATACGTGGTCACATGGCTACTCTCTGATTAATTACATGAAAATTGTGGAAATGCAGGGCTTAACAGGACTGATTAAATTCGATCATCAGGGCTTCCGTTCTGATTTCATGCTCGATATCATTGAGCTCAATAGCAAAGAGGGATTGAAAAAAATTGGTACTTGGAATAGCACAGAAGGAATTAATTTCACTCGTTCATATGGTGACGTTTATACTCAAATTGTCGAGAGTCTCCAGAATAAAACGTTCATCGTCACTACAATTTTAGTAAGTCTTCGTCATATAAATAATTAACAAGGTTTTAGAGAATAAAATAAATAAAATATATTTACAGAGTGCACCATACTGCATGTTAAGAGACTCCAGTGAAATGCTGCAGGGTAATGCTCAGTACGAAGGCTATAGTATAGATCTCATCCATGAAATTTCGAAGATCCTGGGATTTAATTACACTTTCCATCTGGTCGGTGACAAAAAATATGGTTCCTACAACAAAGAATCCAAGGAATGGGATGGGATGATCAAGGATCTCCTGGATCAGAAAGCAGACCTTGCAATAGCAGATTTAACGATTACGTACGACAGAGAACAGGCAGTGGACTTTACCATGCCCTTCATGAACCTCGGTAATATTTGTAGCTATTGCAATATCCTCCACCTGATGAAATACTAAATATTTTAAAATCGACAGGTATAAGCATACTTTATCGGAAACCTATCAAGAAGCCGCCGAATTTATTTTCCTTCCTAAGTCCATTGAGTCTCGACGTCTGGATTTATATGGTGACTGCTTATCTTGGAGTATCTGTGCTCCTCTTTATTCTAGCTAGGCAAGTAATTTCATGAATATAAAACGGTACGGTTACGGTATAATGAAGTGAGGCAATTCATTTAGATTCACACCTTATGAGTGGTACAAACCTCGACGATGTGGCAAAAATTGTATGCACATAGAAAATCGTTTCAAGCTAATCAACTGCCTTTGGTTTACTATTGGCTCTTTAATGCGTCAGGGCAGCGATATCTTGCCTAAGTAAGCAGTAAAAGAATCACAATATGTATATATGTATGCTATGGTTCTGCTCTATCTCGATTATCATTTGTGAGCTAGTTTGTAGTTGCTCAGGCGTTCAAGCTCCACAGAATCATACACGATGGATGTAGCATATTTAATGGAGGGCTCTTTTTATAAACCGTGGCATTTAGTTAATGGAAAAATTTCCATTATTAATTGGGCAATTATGAATGTGTCCGCAGGTTCAGTCCATATGAGTGGGAGAGCTCCCATCCTTGTACTGCACAACCTGAGGTCTACGAGAACGAGTTTACACTCCTTAACTCGCTCTGGTTCACCATAGGCTCGCTCATGCAGCAAGGCTCTGATATAGCACCGAAGTAAGTTTATCATTTTTTTTTTTTTTATCAAATAATTAATTGATGACACGTATCGATGCTATATCGTAGGCATGCTGCACTAGCTTTAATTTATTTCTGCTTTCTGGGATTCATGTAGAACCATAGTAGTCTTTTCATCTGGGAATTGGAAATTTTATGTTCATTTTATTTCTCAGAGCAGTTTCAACGAGAATGGTCGCGGGAATGTGGTGGTTCTTCACACTCATCATGATATCATCATACACAGCGAATCTTGCTGCTTTTTTAACTGTTGAGAGAATGGAATCTCCCATTGAAAGTGCAGAAGATCTTGCAAAACAGACTAAGATAAAGTATGGTGCACTAGCTGGTGGCAGTACAGCTGCCTTTTTTCGGGTAATTATTTTTTTTGCATTCTCATCCCAAACGCTTGTTAATCAATATTTTATTCTAATTAAATTATTTTTATTCAGGATTCGAATTTTTCGACATATCAACGAATGTGGTCATTCATGCAATCTGCTAAGCCAAGTGTATTCACGAAAAGTAACGTGGAAGGAGTGGAATGGGTGATAAAAGGAAAAGGAAGTTATGCATTCCTCATGGAATCAACGTCAATTGAATACGTAATTGAGAGGAACTGTGAATTGACTCGAGTTGGCACAGAACTCGATTCAAAGGGATATGGAATTGCAATGCCTCCAAGTGAGAATCTAAATTCTATCAATTTTTCCATGATTATTTCATAAATAAAAATTATTTTATTATTTTTTCAGACTCACCATACAGAACTGCAATTAGCAGTGCAATTTTGAAGCTTCAAGAAGAAGGAAAACTTCACATACTGAAGACACGATGGTGGAAGGAAAAACGTGGTGGAGGGAAATGTAAAGTAAGAATCGAGTTCATTTAAAATTGAGTAGAAGTTTATTGACCCAGTTAATGATTTTAATAATTAAAATTACAGGAAGACAGTCAGAAGACAGGGTCAACAGCTAATGAGCTCGGTCTTGCTAATGTCGGTGGGGTATTCGTCGTGCTAATGGGTGGAATGGGAATCGCCTGTGTAATAGCCGTTTGTGAATTTGTCTGGAAGAGCCGGAAAGTAGCGGTTGAAGAAAGAGTAAGGGCACATGAATAATCATCTTAATAAATATATTATAATTCTGATTAATTATTTTTTCTTCAAGAAACAGAAGTCTTCGGGGAAACCTATCTGCGACGGCTTCACTGATCTCCACTAGAAATCACAAGTGAAGTGGAACAGAAAAAACTTTTCCAATTGCTATCCATGAATTTCTAGTACTGAAAAAATTTATAATAATGTTATTTCACATTGATTCTAATTGAAAACTTGAGGAGAAGCTCAAGTCTTAGTGCTTTGGAATATCATCAGTGTGTGATTGTATTTCTACGCATTACATGGGGAAACTTTATTGCTTTTTGAGGATATATTGATGGGATATTTAAGATATTGAAATATGAAAGGAATTAGCTAGTAGGTAGTGTGTAAATAAAGGTCGTCATTCACTCTCATTATTGTAAATATTAAAAATAAAGAAATCAATGAAAACGAACGTGTTGATCGATTCTGTTATCAAATACGGTCAATGGGCAGATTTGTTTAATAATAATTAGACAATTGACTATCAAACAATAAAAACTAGATACCAATCACCACCAAACGATTCACAAACGATCCCATATTTTTTTAATTTTTTATTATTAAGTAGTGAAGCCAGTTTTGAAATTTGTCTCTTTTTGAAAATGATGTAAGAGGGCGCCACCTAAAATCCATTATTAACCAAATCTGCATCATCTATTGGCTTTTCTTTTTCCCCCAGTTTGAGTAGGACCCTAGTAACCTTGGTGAATTCGATTTATTGTCAATTTAACCTCCTCCTCAATTACGTGTCAACTCTGCGAATTCCTGAAATCAGCAAAATTTCAACATGGTGAGTCAATAAAGATAGAATCATTAATTAAATTTATTTGTTATTAATTAAATCCTATTATTTTCAGGCGCAAGAAGTGGAGGAAACTATGAAACGAATTCAGTCACACAAGGGTGTCGTTGGAACGATCGTTGTCAATTCTGAAGGTTTGTTTATTATTATTTGACGATGATAATACAATTGGGAGAATTTTTAATTGAGTATACTCATTAATAGGCATTCCAATAAAATCAACTCTCGACAACACGACAACTGTTCAGTATGCAGGGCTAATTAGTCAATTGTCAGACAAAGCGAGATCAGTTGTTCGTGATCTAGATCCAACAAATGATTTAACTTTTCTACGTATACGAAGTAAGAAGCATGAAGTCATGGTTGCACCTGACAAGGAATTTATACTGATTGTCGTTCAAAATCCTGTGGATTGAATAGTCTCATATTGTAAGCCTCAAATCAATCGCAATTATTCCTTTTAACTTTTATTTTCTTTGCTGAATTCATGGATATTAAATTTAAAGGTATAAATTCATCGGTAAATTATTTGGGAAATTTTTTAAAATAACTAAAAATCGTTATAATTAATTATCTGAGCGTACTTTAACTAAAAATTCACGCTTTAATTACTAGTATGATCAAAGTAGCTGTGAGTAACTCGTGTAAAACACAACATAAGTATTTATTACAAAAGAAATAAATTATTACACAGTTATATTAATTTCAACCAAAAAAAAATTTGTACTGAGTTCAATTCAACAATTCATCAAAATTCAATTAAAATTATTATGAAGAGTCATTCAATTTTACCACAGGTGCCTGTCCATCATTATAATTATAAAATATTATTCTGCATCTGCAATCAACAATTAGCTATTTTATAATAAATTTGTGACGAAAGAAAATAATGCTTTCTTCATTAAACAATATATTTATTGTATTATCCATAGAAAAGTAAAAAAAGATATTTTTTCCAATATCACACGATTTTTCATATAAAAATACAAAATAAGCATATAATCACGCTAATTGATTGACATTATTCCCAATTTGTGGAATTGAGGTAACAGAGATCTTCTTCTCATTAGGATGAAAGAATTTATAGTATATAATCATAACAATGATGCCGAGAACGAATGGAATAGTGCAGAGTGATGCTATGGTGAAGTGATACCACTGTGACTTCCCAGAATGTTCTAAAAACGTCCAAATTAAAGCAGCTGCAAGATTCTCTACTCCACAAATGGAGTAATAGAACATGTGCTTCCAGTACGTGGGTCCATCGTTCGGTTTTAAATACGTAAAAACGTAGATGACACCAAAAATAGCAGAAAGAAAGTAACAATTGATTCTTTCATAAATATTCGGACGAACGTGCGGTGGTTTACGTTTATCTCTACAGAATTCCATGATACCCGCTGGTTTGGTCAATATCCACGTTGTCATGACGAGCCAGTGAACGATAGCAACGATTCCAACGTACAGAGGTGCGATAGTGGCTACTGCAGTTATAGATATCACTCGAGACACAGTAATAAAAAAGTGCCAGAAGAATTGCAGGAAATTCCCGATTTTGCTTATGTTCTCTCTGTCCCATTGGGACTTTCTGATACTCCTGTGATAACTGGACATTGCCCAGCCCATTCCTATCAGAGAACTCAGCATACTCGCACATTGATGGATAACTGAAAGAATTCATTATTAATTCTCATGAGCAGAAAATAAGAGGATAAAATTATAGAGATACTAACAAGTGTTATTGTCCGTTGAAACATCGTGATTCTCCAACAAAATAATAGTCAGCTGTAGAATTTGATGGGGTGCAGCTTCCAGGAAGCATTCTAGTATCCTCATTAAAGCAATATCTTGCTCCTCCTTCAGCATCTTCAAGTAATACTTCTTTTTCTTCTCCTGATCATCTCTTTTTCTTGCACAATACGATTTTATCGCAAATGTTAGAGTATCTATATACCGGAGCACCGGGGCAAATTGGGTTGCAACTATCAGTGGCCACCAGGCGATATTATTGGTTATTTTATTGGGCCAGGTTCTCCTTTTTTCACTCTCGAGGTTTGCCTGTAATTTAAATTAAAATAAAGATCAATAGAATAAATACAACAAAAAAATAATTCACCTCACGATCCTGTTTATACATTCGTCTACTAATCAGCAGATTAATGAGCGATGGAATCATCAAAAATACAAAAGTCCAAATGAAGTATCCAGTCTGTTTAGTCATCAAATATTGAGAAGCAAGATTGATATCCGTGACCATGTCTATGAGATGAGTTAGAATAGAGATGCAAATCCAGAATATATCCCAGGAACTGACGATGGCTTTGCTGTCTGGGATGTCACCAGCATCAGTGTCAAAATTGACAATTGGGAAAACCCCATCGAGCACACTGAACTCATTATTGAGATTTCTCTTCAATTTTTTGTCTGCACGAAGAGGACCAGCCTCTAATTTCTCACTTTCCTCATAATTATGCTCCATTATTTGTTTCTTTTGTTTGAACACATCGACTCAACACCTGTCCATGTTGACATGTCACAAAGGACGCTGGTTTTTTAAAAATGGGCATTGTAGAGAGTATAGAGTGATTGTTGACTATTATGCACGCTAGATGGGGGAAAAGCGGGCAATTTGAATTGAAATAAATGAAGTGAATTATAATTATTTTTATTGAATGAATTAATAATGAAATCAGGACGGATTTAACATATTCAACAGCATGTAAATGGCTCTAAAATTACGTACATTGAAAAAATAGAGTAATTAATAATTCCAATCCGTGAATTCTCTCTCAGTCTTCCCAATACATATTTTCTTTGATATCACATTATAAAAAAAAGGCTTAACTTTAATTCCCTAAGGGAACAAGTGCTTAATTAGCTAAAGTTATTCTAAATAATTTTATTAATTCTTATGGCGTTTTTAAAAGTTCTGAACTTTTCAATTGAGCAGTTTCTATTGAATGATTATATTTAATATGATTCATTCAATATTTCACGTTTATAATTTCTTTTTTTTAAGCAGCAGTTAATTAAAATAAACGGATAACACTACAAACTCGTCATGGCAGGCGGACGTGCGTAGGCCTTCGGAATGAATCCATATTTCCTAGTTTTCGGGGCATATGCCCACAGCCATCCATCAACAGTCTGATTCCCAAGATCAGCATAAATCCAATCAGCTCGTTTAACCGATAAATCATCCGGCGCCTGCGCCTTGTAATCATAGAGGACAACTAACTCAGTGCCAGTTGTCTCGTCTCGAAAATCCCGCAGATCTTTGTGCTGAAATTGACGATCGTTGGATGTGATAGTTCCATTTCCTGAGGAATAGAATTCATGATTATTTAATTAATTAAGAGGCCACAATTGTGTATGATTATTTCGAACCTAGACCGTGTGTAGCATCAGTAGCAGCTGCTGTTGTCGTCGTGTTGGTGGTTCCAGTGGCTGTGTAGGAATGGAGCACGTGTCCAGGGTAGACAAAGCCTGATGGCACAAATCCCTCGTTCCCATCGCAATGCCGAAGAACCCAGAACCAATCGGGATCATCGCGATTCAGGACAGTGACGAATTCTCCTCGTTCAACACTCACGTCGTTCTCATCACGGGCGACGAATGTATAGAGGACAATGTACCTTCCAGCTGATGGATCCTGAGGATAAAAAAATTAATAATTATATTTCCCTTGATTTTTTTAGTTTTTCATAATGTACCTTAAAAAATGGATGAACATCAGGCTGTGAAGGTATCGTCTGAATTGAATTTTGTGATTGCGCAATATTCCGATTGACATTTATATCAGCAGTCGTTATATTTCGAATGTAACTCTCGCAATCAGATGCAGAGCCAGTATCTGTATGCTGAGACTCAACTGCATGTGATCTACCATTGTTAGCATCTCCATCGCCATCATTGGACCTTGGCAGTTTTTTCTTAATGTTATTTACAAGACTGGCGAGTGTTTGCTCAGCGAGCTGTGAGGTATACGGTGCACAATACGAATGAGGAACAAATCCCTCCATTCTCGTGTCAGCAGCAATAACATAAACCCAATCATTCTCTCTGTATAAAATATTAACAACCTGTCCACGTTTCACCTGAAGCTCATCATCAACGCACGGTGTGAAATCGTGAACAATAACCATTTTACTGTCCGGTGATAATCCATTTTCTTTCTCAATTCCAACTCTCACGAGTGTCTCAATACTAGCACTTCCTGTTATACGACCTGGTGGAAGTGATACTCTGTTGGATCCAAGTCCAACATTTGAATCGCTCAGTCCATCTTTCTCTAAATTAAAATTATGAACACCAGCTGAAAATTTCAATTATCCTTAAATTATTTAAAAAATAATAATAATACAATTACATACGTTTTTTCTTCTTCCCACGACGTATACGAACAGGGCACAGAAAAGCCATTCTCTGATTTCCCAATAATTCAAAAAATCCCTTGCTTTACATGCCTTTTGTTCCTTCAGAATTAAACGAAATAAATGAAATATTCCGCGTGCATCCTTGCAGAAGTACAGGATATGTTTAACAACGAAATTCTACACTGTCGCTAACCACATGTACAGGTTGTTGCGTGTCACGGCATCTCTCCTACCTGTTGCCAGATTCTTCTGTTCCTTCTCTTGGTTATGGCTCTGATTTATGTACAAATCATCCGGGCCGTTTGTACCACACACTTGTCTCTTTACCTGTGTATGTGACCTGTCCCTATCGCATTTTAACATTTGGAGCCTGCCTTACCTGAAGGAGGCGCTGAAACAGTTTCCAGGACTCTGTACAAAGGAAATAACGAGATTACATTGAAATAATGTAAACAGTTATTTTTTTGTAGTACTTACCTGTTCTCGATTATTCCAAGAATCCCTGAAGAATGACTCAACGATATAAAACGATGGAATACTTTACCAGTGAATAAACGAAGCTTCTTCACTTCGAGACGAGGACAAGAAGAGAGATGAACAAGGAAAACGCCGAAAACTAGTTGGGCAACTTGATGGTTCGTTTCCATCGTTGTCTTCGTTCGACTTTTGTCCTGTCCTTGTCGAGGGAATGAAGAGAGGCTGAAATAAGTAAATTGCACATGAAGAAGAGACATTATAAAATCCTTAAAACTATTGACCTATTGATAATATTCATTTTTTTTTAAGTAGATGAAGAAGTGAAAGGTCATGTTGCCCTTTCTTACTCATTACGCAATCTAGGACACTTTTCCAAGAGAAATTCTATTGGAATCATTGAAATTTCAAAGGTGACCCAGATGAGAATTCAATATTCGAGGTCACTGGCCTCGAGAATAAATAAATCTATAATAATAATTCCAGGTGCACTCGTTCCAAGTGAATTAAACGTATGTATCACAATATAGGTGCATTGGAGGCTCTTCCCCCACCACTCTACAGTCAGATGATCTTTTGGATTGTTGTGATTGTGGTACAGCCTATAGCATCAGTACCTCATTCACTCTGCACTTGAATGTACGCATATCATTAATTTACTATTCAAGTACATCAGAGTGTCTGCACGATGTTTGTTACGTGAGAACCGTTAATTTTAGTTGTATTGAAATATTAGTCATGGAGATGTGTAAAAATACATGAATAGTTAAATGATTGGAGGAAAAAAAAGAGATGGAATGTGTCGACGACAGCGAGGGACCTCTTGATCCTCGTATACAGGTAATTATTTTACTGTCATTGTTTTCAAACAATTTTACATAGAATAATCGAGTCTATGTGTTTATAGTTTGTTTTGGACCAAGTGAGGTTATGTGATTCATGAATTATTTGTTTCAGGTGGAGCTAGAGAATTTGAACAGTGCTACTGAGGATATTAATAAACTTGAGATTGAGCTAGATGTAAGTTGAAAGAATTCTATTAATTAAAGGAAAGAATATGAAAGAAATTATGAATTTTCAGGAAGCCAACACGAGATACAAGAAAGTGCTGTCCGAGTCCTCTCGACGTATCGAGGAAATCAAGGAGAAAATCGGTTCCAGCTGTATTGAAAAGGCAAAGCACTATTATGAGGCATTGGAGGATGCTCGAAGAGCTCAGGCTCAGTGCCAGCATCAAGCTCATTTATTTCAAAGAGCGAGTGAAATTCATGCAGCAGCTAAGGAGACAGCAGCATTGGCAGAGGCTCGATTTATATCCCACAAAGACGAGTGGAACTTTGATCAGACATGGCAGGACGTATTGAATCATGCAACGACCCAGGTGATGGATGCGGAGAATAAAAAAGCCGAATGCGACAGAGAACACCGGAGAAAGGCTGTGTTATCTCAGAATGCAGAAATAAAGGTCCAGCAGCTTCGAGAAAAATACAATCGTTCAATTATCAAAGCACGTCCGTACTTCGAGGCTCGTGCAGTGATGCTCAATGAATTAGCAACGCAGAAGGAACGAGTAGAGTGCCTGCAGAAAGCGGTGAAGGATGTGAAACAAAGTTATGCGAGGAGTTTTCATGTTTTGGAGGAGATTAGTGATCAGATACACCAGAAACGAAAGAGTTTCGAGATGATAGCGAATGGGCCACGTGAGCCAGGTGTTGGTGCTGAATTAATGAGTCCAGAAGGCAATTCACAGTTGGAGAATATTAGTAATCGATTGGTTGATGGAAGTGAGGCTGTCCTGAGTCAATCGGAAATTGAATTACAAGCGAGTTTAGAGAAACTGGGGAATTTATCCTCGGAAATGTCTCGCTTGGCCGTAGATCAGGAGAATCTAAATTCGGGTGCATCGGATGCAGATGAATACAGAATAGACCTCGAATCAACGAGCAGTCCAACGAATTCAAGTTCAATAGATAATTATTCAAATTCAAGGGGAATTGCCTTAGAAAATAAGCAGCTCAACGAAGATTCTTGTACAAAATATAAATTCAGAGAATTACCACTTCTCTCTATTGTCCAAGGGCGTAATTCCTTGCAGAAATTTAATGGCAAGAAGAGCTACAGTATGATAAATTTGACTGAAATACATAATTTAAGATCGTCTTTGAATGCATCACTTCTGCAGAATATGCAAACAATTAGTTCCGAGAGATTGGCTAATGCTCGATCAGTTTTATTAGAGACTCAAATTGCAAAGGATAAAGAGTAGAAAAATTATTAATAATAAAATATTAAAGTACTGTGCAATAATGTTCAGATTATATACTCATGGAATTGCAAAATAAGACGTGACAATTTCATTATTTTCAATTTATTGTATATTTACGCTTTATGAGGGAATTAGTGCGAATTATTATTTATGTTCCTTAAGAGCATTATATTAAATTTATTTCAATTGAGTTGTGATGAATAATTAATCAAAATTTATTGTCCAAAAGATATTAATTGTGTTAAATTAAAGCCAACGGAATAGGGGTACGAGATAATTCAGATAATTCAACTCCTGAATTAAAAAAAAAAATTAAATTTTTCATTTTCTTCAAATTAAATTGATTTAACAAAAGAATAATTCGTGTTAAGGATTTTTCTAAGAATATTTTACACTCGTTTTTTGTTACTTTGAATACTAATAAAAAAATGTATGTTCACAATGAATAATTTCTTTAATTTAATTTAAATTCATATTTGAATGAGATCCCGCTCCTTCGGTTATACCCACGTGATCCACGTTTCTTCCGCCTCTGCACAAGTTCAGAGCATTGATTATCCTGAAGCGATCTGAATTGATAACCGATCGACTCCTTTGTAAATATTCAAAAATTCCTCAAAAACAATTGAAAATAATAAATAAAATCATCAATTAAAAGAATTGAGAATAAACTCGGAAATGAAGCAATCAATTGGAAAAACCAGGATAAACATGTGGTTTAACAATAAACTATTTTACATCAACGGAAAACCATTAAAATTTTACCTGTCAGGATTTAGCAGAGTTGAATTCTGCAATACTGTAAAAATAATTGAAGTACGTCCGATTTTTAGTTAATTCAGTCTCAAAATGGTGCAGGTTCGCTCATAATACTTGCGCCCTTTTGACTCTAGTCTTTTAAATATTAATTAATACGTTTTGATGAATAATTTAGGCTTACGGAGGAGAATTAACAGAACCTAGTGAAAATCCCATTTGTTTTTCTGAACCCGGAAGATCAACTGGAAACCAAGCCTGCTACGATTTGAAATATTTCAGGGACAGTATCGTAGCCAATGGATTATTAAAATTAGAAGACTACTTTATAAAGAATTCATTAATCGGTTGGTGATAGAGATAGAAATATGGGGAAATGCTCTTCTGCTTTATTAATTCATTGATTTCCAGTTAAAATTAAAGAGGAGTGTAAAAACGAGGATGAGGATGTGGCAGATGGAGATCAAGATGCTGCAGCTAGGACAAGACCAGTTGGAAGTAGAAGGAAAAGAAGGCTTCTGGAGCAGATGAAGAGAGAAGGAAAGAAATTCCGTGAGTACATTCCAAATAAAGAATCTGAGGCTTGTAATTATGATTCGAGTAGTTCAGAAGAGGAGCTGAAGGAATCTAGGAGCAGATCTCATCAGAAATTGGGTGAAAGGGATGAATCGAGGTATGTGTAGAAGCTGCTTGTATTTATGAAGAATATTATGATTATAATGGTACTATTTATGTAGACGTATACGAAGAAGACGATATTCTGAAGAAGAGAACCAATTAATGATAAATTATCTCATTGACAACGATCTCATTCTTCAAGCCAGACATTTCAGAATCTTTAAAAGAATGCATGGAGAGGTAATTGATATATTCGACATATTTTTTTATAATACAAATGTTCTTCTTTGATTATAAATTAATATTATCATCAAAAAGGTGAAATTCGAGGATACACGAAGTGTTCGAGCATTGTATGCTCATTTTTGGATGAGACTTCATGATCAGTACAAAAAATACACAAATGATCCTGACGCAAGGAGGAAATTTTCAGCATTGTCAAAATCAAAAAGTCGAAGTGAAAGAAATGGAAATATATAATATTCTTCAATTAATTCAGTGAATTTTTGAGGCTAGTTGCATGATCGAATAAAGTAGAATAGAATCTGTTTTAATAAGAATCAGAAAGGTAAACCAATTGATGAGAATAATATTTACAAAGGCTCCCACTTCTTCTCATTGTCCCACGTGATCCATTTTTTTCTCGTACGTTCTCGAATTAATTCAGAGGGTTTAGTAATCCTAATAACTGAATTTCCGATTTAATTCCCCTAATAATTAAAAATTAATATATTCTCTGTGAATAAATTAAAATTCAGAATAAATAGAGATAATAATTATGGAGGAGAAAAATTCATTAGGAAAAAGTGAAGGCACGTGGTGTAATGCGAAATTATTCCACGTAAATAGGAAACCACTGAAATTTTATCTCAGAGGATACAATAAAATGGAATTTTGTGGTATAACGAGGATTATTCAAGTATGTATTGAATTCATAATAATTGAGGATAAATTCATCATTATTAACATATTTTATAAATATTCCAGGCTTATGGAGGTAAATTATCAGAACCTACTGGAGATACTATTATTTTCACCGAACCGCATTATCCTATTACAATTCGTCAATACTACGACTTGAAGTATCTCCGAGATTGTATAGTAGCGAATAAACTTCTAGAATTGGAGAAATACAAGTAAGTCCCTTTTATTCAAAGTTCATTCAAATCCACATTTTTTCTCCTGTTATTCACGATTCTCTCTTGATAAGGCTTCCATTGACTACAAATCATGAACCAGCGAGAGAGATTCCTAATTGTCCTAAAAAATTTAAAGAACGCTATGGTGAAGAGGAAAATATGAAAATAATGGATTATGTTATTGGAAATAATTCAATTAATCAAACTGGACGTCGGTCTTTTTGGGAGAAAGTCGCAGCTGATAATATTATCAATCGAACGCCATCCTCTATGCTCGATCACTTTAAGAGAAGACTTATATATAATTACAAGGAGTATACTGAGGATATTAGTGCTCGTGCTGAATTCGAGATGATTCTGAGTAGGCGTAGAAGAAACAGTACATATAATGATAAGAATCCTCACCGAAAAAGCAGGTAAAAATTGAGGCTTTTATTTAATTAAAAATGACCATAATTGGAGGATCCCTTTTTTGCAGTAGAGCCGCATGGAGCGATGGAGAGAATCAAAAGCTTATGGATTACATCGTTGGGAACAATTTGATACACCGAGCGAAAGATCGTAGCGTTTTCTCCGAAATCATCGCCAAAGTAAGATTTACATACTCTATCTTATAAACGCAATTGTTGATTAATAATTCATTAGGCAGGACTGAAGAACTGGCGGTCAATAAAGAGTGTGCAGAGTCAAATTACCAAACTTTTTCGCTCAGGATATGAGAAATACGTCACTGATGCCAAAGCCTTGGAGAAAATTGCCGAATTTCAAGCGGAAAAATTAGAGTGAGGCTATTTATTATCATTATGTAGAATTTTGTGAATAATACATTCATTGGATGGAATTATATTAGTTTAGTAGAGAGTGATGTATCAGTAATCATATTTTAAGCTATTGAGAATCTCTTTTGGTGCAACCTGCAGATTCCCATTCTTCCGGGTTCCATTTCTCTTCTTTTCTTTATTAAATACACAGACACCATATTTCTTCACAAACAGAATGATTCTGTTGTGAATTATGTCCCCACCGTCTCTGAAGAAATAAAAATCACTGTGTCCGAATTGGAGTGATGGAACAGGCTCTACAGCTACCAAATTCCGCAGGCGTAGTGCAAGTAAGCCAACATTCTGAAAATCCATTATAATTAAATTTATTTAATTGAAGAATCGAGTAAATATCGAGTTCCCACCATTTCGTGACCCAACGGATCATTGTGAACCCAAAACAAAGCGACTCTAGTTGTAATTGTCTTCACATTGTAAGAAGGCGGTCTGTTTTTGTTATATATTCTCAAATTTCCATCATTTCCATAATTAAACTTGCGGAACGAGCCGGAATTAATCATCTGTCTGTAATGCTGAAGAACTTTCAGAGATGTACCAGCCGGAGCATAATCTGCTATGCGTCTCGCTCCATTCTGTAATATCGAAATTAATTAGTAAATCGTAACTCTCCCGAAAAATTGTATTATTTACAGCGGAGAATGCTTGTTTTCCAGCGTGTCCGAAGAAACTGTTCATGAGGAAGATGCATAATTCGGAGCCTCCGAGATTACAAAAACTTCCAAAGATCTTCGTTATTTGGCTGTTATGCGAGAGCAATTCCACTGCATAGTCAGGCGCAAGCATCGTGTTCTGTGAATGAACATAATTAATTAGTGCCTCAATTAATTATTAAATAATTAAACGTACACTCATGAAATCTATAGCACTGTTGAGTACAGATTTGAGAAGACCCATGGTACTGTAACGCCAGAGGACAACTGGTGCTAGAGACACTACAAAACTTATTTTCCTATTATATTCTGGTTTTTCCGAAAGGAGAATATAACTCAGTGTCGATCCCATTGAATGTCCGATATACGTGAGACACGGCTGTTTCGTTTCCCTCAATGCAAAATCGATCATTGCTGGTAAATCTTTCGTTGCTAGATCATCAAGCCTAGAAGTACACGAAATTAATTTAAATTAAGATTAAAAATAAATAGTAATAGTCTTACGTGAAATTCCAAAACTCGTGGGAATTCGGGGAAATTCTTCTGTGGGCTCTGCTATTGGTATTTCCTCTGGAATTTGATACCCAAACATCGTAACCAGCGTCAGAAAGTAAATACGCTAGAATAATTCCATAAATCATGATGAATTCATATTTATTCGGTTTAATTGATCGTACCGAGTGAATCCTTGGGGTCCCAGAACACGAAGAGCTCTGAACAGCCCAGAAGACCATGTTGGAGGAATACCACAGGTTTTCCTCGAGCCTCAGGGGAAGATGGACCACCTGAGATCCTGTCGAGTCTCAATATATAATCATCTTCAGTAATTACGTGATAAGATCGAGCCTTGTAGCCATTCTTCGTCGCTAATTCGTACTAATTTCAAGAACGAATGAAAAATCACAATAAATTGATAAATAAAATAAATCAAAGTATTTACTCACAAATCTCGGATGTCGAGTGTTGTTCGTCAGGGGAACACCTGAACAGACACAGATACACAAGGTAAACAATAATAATATTTTTTTTACAGACAACATTATTTCTAATGAGATATTAGTCGATTGAGAAATCCAACTGATTCTAATATTCAATTTAGTTCAGTTTTATTAAATACTGAGCAAATATGACCGAATATTTCTCTATAAATTATACTTTTAATTGATATCAGGTGTTTCTCGTCAAATAGAAACACCTGCGTCAGAATCATAGCGGTACGCTTATCGATACTAAAGATATTAAGAAAAATGTTATTCTGGCATTAGTGAATAAGTATTACGAGGTTTTTCCGAAATTCAGAATAATTTCGTGAATTAAGTAGTGGAAGATTCAAGACATTTCTTATATTTGAAGAAGAAACCATTTCAGAGTTTTTCATTTACGACGTTTCCATTGATTTGTTCCACTTTTTTGTTTTTCACTTAAACATGACAGGTGTTTTAACTGTGGATTCAATTTATTTAAACAGTTGGTGATATTTTTGATTCGCTCGTACCAAGAGCAATAACTTATGACGGAATATTCCTGATAATGAGGAAAATAAATTAATTTATTTGACTAATCCTATTCTATTTTTGATATTAAAATTCGTAATAAATCGAGGAACGATGTGCATTCACTAATTCAAGAATCCTGTCGAAGATCAACTTTTTGGCATCCTTATTAAAAATGAAATCGGCATGATGAAAATCGAGGGATGGTACTGGTTCAACGGTTACTACATGCTTCAAGCGTCTCGCGAGTAATTCGACATTCTGAAAGAATCGTAACAATGAAATTCCTTCCTCTAAAATACCTAATCAATTATCAATGAATAATCTTTACCAAACTGTGAGCGAAAATGTCATTATGAGCCCAGATTAAAGCGACTCGATTTGTAACTTTCGTTACATTATACAAAGGTGCCTTTTTTCTGCCATAGATCTCCAAATTCTTCCTCGTTCCGTGATCGTATTTCCGGAAGAAACCTGAAGAGTTATGAAATAGTGAATAAAAGCATTTTTAGACGAAAAATTAATGATTACCTGAATTAACCATTTGTCGATAATGCTCAAAGAGTTTTAAAGACGTTCCAGCTGGAGTATATCGTAGAAGAGTCTTCACATGCTCTTCCATATTTCCATCAGCAGGTTCGGTATGTGCAAGGAATGTATTGAGCAGGATTAAGCATAATCCAGAGCCCCCTCCTGAGCATGCATTGTTCATTGCTCTATGGATATTACTCCCAGGATTAAATATTTCAGCTGCATAGTCAGGAGCCTCCAGCAATGCCCTTGCAGCATCCACTGCACCATTGAGGACCGGTCGTATCAATCCAGCTACATTGTAACGCCAGAGCACGACTGGAGCCAAGCTCACCATAAAAGGAATCTTCTCAAGATAATCTGGCCTCTCTGAAAGAAGCATAAAGATCGTGGTTGTTCCCATTGAGTGACCTATGTACGTGAGATGTGACTGTCCTGTTGTGCGCAACGTGAAATCGATCGCTGCTGGTAAGTCTTGAATCGCTAGATCGTCTAAACTGAAGAATAATTAGAGAATTAATAAAATCGAAGGGTGATACAGAATAATAATACAGAAATTATTTACGTGAAGTTCCAAAATCGGGGATCGTCGGTTGATAATGTTCTGTGGGCTCGGCTATTCAAATTTCCTCGGAAATTTGCCATCCAGACGTCGTAACCAGCATCCACGAGCATATAGGCTGGAATTTTTAAAACAATTCGAGATAAAATTTAATAATTCCATTTTTATTGGGTCGAAATTATTTTTTTCATCATACCGAGTGATTGTCTGGGATTCCATAGTACAAACATCTCTGAACAAGCCATAAGCCCGTGTTGCATCAAAACTACAGGTTTTCCTGCAGCTGGTGGTGATGATGGACCTCCTGGTACTCTGTCGACTCTCAATATATAATCATCCTTAGTAACCACGTGGTAAGACTCGCCGTTGTACCCATAAGAAGCCACTAAATCGGTCTTTTTTGAGGAAAATTAATTAATTAACAGGCTCTTCGATTTTTGTGAATTAATTCGATTTTTCACTCACAAAGCTTGAATTCTCGGCAACATTGAAGGCGCAACAGCCATAAAAATTGAGGAATGACAGTAAAACGAACGGCGCGATTATTTCCATAGTTTTGCGATAAATATTTTTCAGCAACTGACAAATCTCGTTGTTTTTCAGGTATAAATAATACTTGCGATCGAGAATCGTGCACTTTAATTCGCTTACATCGGTTTTGTCAATAAGTTTTTATGCTAATATGTATTCAATTTATTGGGACGTGCGTTATTCATTAATCCCTTGGTTTTCAATCATTTATTAAATATAAGAAATTCTTGCCTTATCGATTCTACAATATCATGAATTCTGTAGATAAGCAGCTGTACATTCAGTGGAATACACGTGTCATCATTTATTTTTCGGAATTTTTGAATAATTCGATTTTCAAGGGAAAATTTGAGGCGATCGTCATTCTTTTATTGATAGAAATAATTTTCGCAAGTCTAGAATAAATGAAATGTATTCGCAAATTGCAAGACGAAATAGAAAAGCCACTGGAAAAGTATGAAGACAATAATTATAATTATTATTTTATAATTAATTTGAAAAATGCTCAGGGAGAATCGGAGACGATTTACGGAGGCTGCGAAGGACCTGATGCGATTTACGTAAAATTAATTAGCAGTGACAAACATGAATTCATAATTAAACGGGAGCATGCATTCGTTAGTGGAACAATCCAAGCGATGCTCAGTGGTCCTGGGCAATTCGCCGAGGATGAGACTAATGAGATCTATTTCCGTGAAATCCCGTGAGTATCTGGGACTCTGAATTAATTACCACAGTCTCATTAAACAATTAATCAGGTCTCACGTTCTGCAAAAAGTCTGCCAATACTTTGAGTACAAAATAAAATATACAATCGACAATACTGATATTCCTGAATTTCCGATTGATGATGGAGACGCTCTGGAATTGCTGATGGCTGGAAATTTCTTAGATTGTTGAGTTTATTTTATTTAAAAATATAATCTGTACTCAATTTTATTTTATTTATTCAATCATGCAATTATTCACTGCTGTTCATACACAGTAATAACCAATATTTTTCATCGAATTTTCAACTCCAGCGATTATGTTAATGAAAGAAAATGAAAAAAAAAAAAACGATTTGTTTTCGAGAGTTGAAAAAAAATGTCGATAGATATGATTAATTAATATTAATTTTCCTACCAGAGGAAAATTGTAAAGAAGATCTGTATTCATGCATTTTAAAATTAATATAGTCTATCATTCAAATAATTTTCTCGTATGCATAATTACGTAATTCTTCATTACGTACATCTTTCGTAATATTTCAAAGTAGAATATTCGAATAAAAAGATCATTTTCCTTTTTATTTGAAAGGATAGATAAAAAAAAAAAAATCACTTTTACTGAAACTTTGTGATTTGTAAATGAAAATAATGTGTACCTTACAAAAAGTAGAGGAGACTCTCAAGAGCTTCACTACTTGGGGCCACGTGAATAGATTGCGACACCAGGAACGCGAGCTTGTGTGCAAATTGAACTGGTGCAGGTACACTCATTGAAGTACTGCAATTGAAGTAAAGATGAGTCAATTTGAACGTCAGCATCTGTAATCTGTCCGGACTCAATCCCAGGGTATCATGAATAACACTGTAATAAGTAGGTGCGACTGTTCCCTGTTTCACGCTCTGAGAAACGAGGAAGAAGTCGTAGCGCATTGGATTTGTCACCACGTCATCCACAACTGTGCCAGGAGCTGGATTCTTATTATTTTGGAAGAATCTCGTATTAATTCGCTTGGTCACAATCACATAGCCCAACTTTGCAGGCGCTTGACCTTCATAGAACGTCCCGATGGCCTTCTCGACATTCTTGACCTCGTGATCCATGACGAAAGGTATCTGTCCCTCGCCAACACCATCTCTGTACACGATTATGTGCGTTGGACGAGCACCCTTGTTTACTGCTTGATATTTCCTCAGAGCTTTCACAATATTTGTAGCTAGGCTGTTGGAGAGTTCTTCACCAGTTTCGTGAGCAGTCACTGCTGAGAAATAATGAGTGGAGGATGGAGTGAGGGACGCAACCATTGCTCCAAAATCAGTTCCTCGATTATTCGTGTCATGGCAAACGTCAAAGCCAACTACCATAATTTGTTTCATTGGAATAGCCACAGTCCATGGGATTCCCCCAATTTTGCAGTTGAGTTGAATAGCAACTTTCGTCGCTATTGACATCATTCCCTTTGGATTGAAGCATCTTGCAGTGACAACTTGACTCGGTACTGGACGATCGATGCAACACTTCTTCTTTATCGCTGAATAAGTGTCTGCACGATTTTTCCCCAAAATACAAAAGACCAGTTGCGGAGTGCTCTTACTCAATACTCGTTCTAGAGTCTGTATGTACTGTACAGCACTGTCCTGTTGGATTACCTCAACTTGTGGGTGACCTATTTGGAAGCCACGCACCGATCTCTGCATGCTTTGAACAAATCCCTGTAAATATTGAGAAATTAAAAAAATATCATGAGCATAACGAATTGGCTTTTTACCTGGGCCTCTTGAGAATTTCTGGTGGGTACAATAACAACCCATGACTTCAGTGCTTGGGGGAAGAATAAACTGTTGTCTCGGATCGCTCTTGTCCAATCTCCATCGAATCCAGGCTCCGCTGCATTGCCATTAGCAAAATAAATTTTTTCCTTGGCCAGAAGTCTCCCTGGAAGTCTCACAAGATTCTTATCTAGATTCAAATTCCAATCTGTGAACTCAGCCCTGACTGCAGGCTCCTCCTGCAGCCGACGATTAAACGCCAGGAGTCTTTCAATGCGTCTTTCTGGCGCAAGCCTCGTGTGTTCCGCCAGTGCAGACATCAGCCTGAAGTTATTTCTCATTGTATCTGTCAGCCCCGTAGCTCTGCACAACTCCGGGATTAAATATACAGTCTCAGCTTCTCCAGCACGACGATCACGAGGCCTCGATCGAGTTACAAGCATTGGCTGTTGCTCTCTGCGAATATGAATGTTGTATTTATTCATATAATAGTCTCTATACGAAACATCACGATCTTCTCTACGTAGATGAAATGTAGACAATGGATTAGCAGAGAAATCAATATCATCAATACGATAAGTGTTGTTGTTGTAATCAGTGAGGACTGTCAGTCCTATGACTTCAGCTTTGCAGGCATTTTGATAGTTATTGCTTGGTGCCTGTTGTCTGACATTTTCCAGAATCTGCAGGAGAGTCTCTTGTCTCATGACTTTATGATTAATCTCTGCACACATGAGAAGGTCCACCTCGTGCTGACGAATTGAGGTCAAATAACCAGGCCAGACTTCAAAACTGTGGTCACGAATTTCTATTCTAGCATTTGCATCAAAATAATTGCGTCCAACGAGTTGTAGATGAAGATGCTCCAAGCATTTCCTTGTTAATATATTGTAGAACTGAAGATACTGAGGATCTCCCTTCACCATATCGCCAGTCTGCCTTATGGTGATTCGTATATTCTCCTGATCCGATTGTCGTTGAGAATAAAGCTCCAAGCTCTGATCATTGGGTGTCAATCTGTTGGAAGTGTACAGTGTGCTGCCATCGAAAATAAAAGCACCGAGTCTCTCACGGTGAATACGAACAAGTCCTTTCTTCACGATTGTCCGATCCTCTTCAGGAGAAAAATCAACGGTGTATCTGTATAAACACCAGTCGGGCCTTGTTAAAACCTTGAAATAATTTGCAGTGAGTTGCAGCGGTGCACCGGACGTTCCTTTCTTCGATTCTACGTGCGGTGGACGTGTATTGAGTACTTCTTCATGAAGAATTCTTCTTCCTCTCATTGCACCTCTTCCTACTGGTGCAGCATCTCCACCGGCATGCACCGGTTGGTCTTGAGCCATCGGCACCACTGCCGCACGATCTCCACCGCCAGGATGAGCTGCAACTGGTGCTGGGGCTCTTACTGAACGACCCACAGATGCTGGAGGTACAACAGGAGCTTGATCAGGACGACGAGCCCAGGCACCTTGAGCTGTTGGTGGAGCCTGAGGCACTGGAGCTCCACGTGCTCTTCCTCTACTTCTTCCTGCAGGTCCTCTCTCCATTCTGTAATATTAAATAATATTTAAAGCATCGAACAGAATTATTTGGGATTAAAATAAATCTCTCGTTTCTAGAATTTTTATCTTCAATAATATGAGAACTGCGAACTACGCTTGAAAAACAAAACAAAACGGTTTATATACTATGGTGTCAGGTCACGGAATCGAAATGTAAACAAAGGTGCCTGGTAAGCATCATGGGATGAAGCAAGCGGAGATTAAAATTAAATATTTTATTCCAGCAGTGAGAAAATAGAGAATTCTACATGAATTTACAAATATTTTTTTTTTTTAGGAAATATCGGCCATTTTGTTATTTATTTAATGCGTATTTCAGTGGCTCGTGGTAGAGACGCATTTTTCTTTTGTTTCTCGTTCTTATGCGATTTATTAAGAGATTAATTATTAAGAAATCATTAAATGTGAGAAATAACACGAAATAATTAATACTTTATCGAATATTTTAATTGAGGAACAACTGCACTTTTGTCCTTGAGAATTAATAATTTTTCACACGAAAAAATGAGGATTAAAAAGTGGGAAAATCTCTATAAATTAATTCCAAGTGTTTAATTAGATATTTTTAACAAAACTTACCCAAAAAATTAGAAGAAAGGGGTTCTTTATAATTTTAATTGAACGCTTTTATAATTAACGGATTTAATCCGTGCAGATCCTCTTTACACAGAGTTACGGGATAGTGTGACGCCGGCCGGCGTCAGTCGGAACGACTCGTGTGCGCTCGGGCGACCGAAGCGCCGCGCTGCGGTCGTGAGTCCCCAGTCGACGGTGCAAGCTCGCGCCATTTGCAGCCCAACCGACGCCATGGAATGACGGGAGGAAAGTAGTGGCTGTGGACTCGATGTGACGATCGAAATAAGAAGGAATAAATGGAAATGAAGAGAAAAAAACTATCAGGAGAGGTAATGTATAATTATGTCTTCATTAAATGATATTTTAATTGAAGAGAAATAATTGTTCTCATGTAATTGAGAAAGAAATGCGCAGTAGGTGACTGCGCCGGCCGCCATCTTAGGTTTTTGGCGTACGCCGGAAAAAAATTACATTCTATCGGAATAATGAGTGATAGAATTTCCCAAAAAATGCCAAAAAGTAATTGCAAAGGCTTCTCTATTAACAATTTCCATGATTTTGCATTAAAATCGCAAAAATTTATTGAATTTTTCATAATTACGCAATAATTAAATTGAACAAAAAAAAAAAAAAAAAAAAAATTGAAATTTTCTTAAAAATGCGAAAAATTAATTGCAAAACGTAATATCTTTCGCCCATTAATTTGATTATTATTTTTCGCAGGGAGTGGGAATGATTCAACGTGTATCAGATTGCATTAACGGTCAACGTAGAGTTATCACTGAGATGTGATTATCACGAGATGCATTCTCGCTGACAAAACATTCCTCGAAGAGACAGAGACGAAAATGTGGAGAGATTGCATTGGAGAACAGAATCGTAAGTCTGTACTCTATAATTTAATTGGGAAATGAGGTATATACACTTGAAAAGTGTAGAATCAGCTCTTGAGAGTTGAATAAAGTCGAGAATTTATCCTCATGGCATTAGCCAGATATCTGTAGTATACACAGTCGGTATTCTACTGGCGATGAATGAAAACGAAAGCTTTTTCCTCGTTTTGAATTCAAATTGAGAGTGCACAGGATCCACATGACATTGTTCCTTCACGACAGTCGCTCTTACACTCGGAAATCTCAGTTTTATTTGCTGCAATCGATCACTTCTGATCAGATACGAGATATAAACAATTTGTTGGCGTTTTTACTTCATCACCATTGAAACCATCCATCAATCCATGGAGAAAGGAATAGATACAGGGAAAAATGGTGAATTCAAAAGGATTTTATTGGATATTTCATGCTGTTCGTATCATAATTCAGAATGATATTGATCAGTGCGTGAAAAAATAATGAATTCTTCCTGAATGAATACAACCGATGAACTAGTGAGTCCAGAGGGTGGTGTCTACTGTCAGATGCTCCGCCTATAAATCAACCCCGAGGTCTGGCCGAGGAGGGGGACAGGCTGACGCCATGTTAACACGTATAAACAAACCTTACGCATATTCTGACTGATAAACGGCTTAAGCAACGTGCAACAAGCGATTCAACCAGGAAACTCAGTCTTTTATTTATGAATTAAATCATTTTCATTGGACAATTTGTTGGAATCAAGGAAAAATCAAACTTTCACTAATGATATAAGACGCTCGTCTCAAATACTTGATACCAGGACTAATCAACGTGAACATTAATCTTCCTTGGGGATTCTCGACCTAATTTTCTTTCGGTCGAGTAGCAGCACAGACGTTGATTGGATTCCGCGTCAATCCCCAAAGATCTTGATCATACTCATGTGTCACTGGAGTCACAACAATTATTCCCATTTTTTCATTCACTCAATTGAGGAGAGAGAGAGAGAAAGGGAAAGAACTGCAGGTATGGAAATAGATTTCTCATAAATTGTTGGGGAAAAAGGGACAATGAGATAAATGAAGAAAAAGTATTTACGATTAGCGCGTTCTCTTTGATGTTCCTCTCGGCCAGGGAATATAAATGGAGCAGGTTGTTTTAAAATAAGGGATTCCCCCTCTTCATTCAGAAATAAGAAGTAGGGAAGGTTTTGGAGTAGTTGATCGATTGTTCGACAGTCCCAGGACTTTTCTCATTCTCAATTATGTTTAGCCGCATATTAATTATATGTATTGTTTCGGGAATCGTTGATTGATGTTCTTGGAGAAGGCCTTGAGATGTTGGATCTCGGGAATATTAACTAGAGAAAAAGTAGAGCTAGGAAATAGGTGTAAACGATGATGTAGAATGGGGTAATGTAGGTAGTGGTTGACAACCGTTTATCATCTATGGTTAGATCGTTTCAAGCCCTTCTATCCATTTTCTACAACACTGCGGTGTTTGCGGAGAGCTCCTGCGAGAGTTGAAACCTCAGCATGACTGGTTAGGGGCCTCAGTAGCCGATAGACGTGTCACTTATGCATCCACGAATCAATAGCTGCTTCACTTTACGGCCTTACCGGATCATTAGTCATTTTGGTATTCTTGAGGTGGTAGGGAGAAGCCCTTAATCGTTTATTGCGGGGACATCGCTTCATTACATCGAATAAAAGAAGATAAAGCCTGGGTGTAGCTATTTTGTTGGATAATTTCTATTAGGATAAAGTGTTTTATACACATTTTTTTATTTTTACTATGTGTTTATGGGTTTTGAATTAATCAAGTAAGAGCGGGTGTGCCTTGGGGAGGAGTGCCTCAATCTCGATTATACCATCGATATGGCTGCCATTCGAAATCTTTCGTGACACGTGGCAACTAATCATCCGTGACTACACACTTATGAACCATCTGTGTTGATGCACAAATTTCTCAAGTAGTGGAACATTTTTTCGAATAACCAGCGGTATTGAATTCTTTTTGGTTGATTTTTTCTGGCTATTGTGTGCTGAATACTGAGATGATATTGTGGAAGGTATTTGTGGAGTCTTTTTTCCTTGGGGTATTCTATGGTAGATTTATGGAGCGTAGCAAATGCGATGATAACCCTTGACCTTCCTCACGATTTGGAGAATCAGGGAATAGTTTTTATTTACATTGCAGTTTAATCATGAGATAGAATTTATTTTTCGATAAATAAGGTAAATAAAAAGTGCGCAAGGTGTTTTGGTATTAGAGGCAAGTCTCCATGAGGCATTCTGACTTCCTTCATCTATCACACGAACCATGACAAACCGGGGCTCAAAAGCGGCCGCCAACCAACCGAGATACTCTCTTCTTTCTCACTTTATATGCCTCCTTCTTTTCCCATTTGGCCCACGGAGTGTACAAAGTGAGGTTTGAAGCCTTTACCTGTCTCCTTCATCTCGGTCCTCGAGACCTCTATCCTCTATCTACATTTGTTAACGTTTAACCGTAAACAGCATTTCTCTGGCGGCACGAATAAGTTCTGAAATGCGAACGAGCGTTACCTACCTCTCTCTTCTGCAATTCTATGTTCTTCATGATGAAAAATTAAAAAGTGGCAAAAAAATAAACTAGAGAATAATACTCCAAGAGAGATGAAAAAAAAATAAAAATATGTTGGCCTCTTTAATTAAAGTCCCACTGTGCCGGCTCAATCTTGCTTCACCTGTTTCATAAAATTGAAGCATTAAAAAAAATTATATATAAAATGAATACGTTGGATTTAAACATCACTTCTTACAATTTTTTACGTACAAGAATAGTTGAGTAAAAAGAGAATGGTGGGAAAGAGGATACGAGAAGTGATGTCGTGGGAGAGGGCTGCATGGTCGGGAAGTAGTCGTCCCTCGACGATCGTGAGATTTATGATCTTTTGCGCGCCACCTCTCTCTCTCTATCTGCCTTTCTTTCTCATTCTCCTAGCGGCCAGAGGGTGGCTAACCCTTGACTCCTCGTGGACCACGAGCCGACCCGAAAGTACCATCGAGGGTACTATATTATCCGATAAGAATTACACAGGGCTGACTGTGCATTGCGCAGAGTTCTTTACACTTATTCATAAAATTATTAACAACTAATTTACTGAATTAAATAAATTTATTCAAACACCGAGAGAGGGACTATTTGCAGAGGGGCATTTTCCAGAGGGTTGTAAATACAGAAGTTGCGCAGATGCAATGGGATAGCAACAGTTCGGGATATGCGGTCGTCGGCACGAAGGCCACATATGAGGTCGTATAGTGGCGTCGTATGGGCCTGACTCACGCACATCATGCTCGGTCATCCATCATTGTCACGAAAATTCTTCAGCCAATGCACATCTATACACTAATACAACTTCTATTTATACATGTGTGTCAACCCCCTCATCTTGTATACAGGAGTATCACTTTTTTTTTGTTGATCTTCTTATAACCGGGGCTTTTCCCTCTCTGGAAAGTGTTCAGCTTCCTAGATTTGTCGACATTATCTAACTTTATCATTCAACGTCAATTTTAATTCGAGGGATATCGTGTTACGATAGGCGAGTAATTAAAGAGCTTTCAATAGCTTTGGAAAAATAAATGCACAAGTGGATATCATGTTTCTCTATAATCTTGTATTTGACATTGTTGCTTCCTCTTTTTTTTTTGTGTTATTTTAACGAACTTGTACACGTGCGATATTATCCCATTGACATTGTTTCTACAATATTAATGCTTTTTATTCGCAATTATTTACAATTAACCAAACGTAAACAATGAAATATCATTTGGTTTTTTTTAAAGAACAGAAAGTAATGAGAAAATTAATAGTAATTCATAAATTAGCGGTTAAAAGAAAACGTAGAAATCGTGAATTGACAATGATTTTTTCTTTACATTGTTCTACTATTACTTCAGGCAATTTGACAACTAACAATATTCATGTGCATATATATATATATTAAATATTTATACTCTGTACATATCTAACAAACTCTCTGACATTGTAATTCTACAATAATTCATCGTCACGTGCAAATGTGTTTTTTTTTTTTAAATGCACATTCTCATAATTAATTAACTATCCTAATTTTACATAATTCACAGTCATTGTCTCAATAATAATTCGAAGATTGCACTTAAATTTTCCAATTAATTTCATTTACATATTACATTGAAACTGAAAAACCAATGATTAACGAATTAATAACAATTTCGAGAGTACAAACACCACAATGAAAATAATCCAACTGGGAATTAAAGTTCAGTAGAGCTCATTGAGCAAATACTGTTCCTCATACCAGTCCAGCTGGCCTGTATTCTCAGTCTCTTGTACTCAACTGAGCTGATAATATTCTGGCGCAAAGTCATTGGCTAGATTACTGAGGAAATTAAAGTCTGATGAACTATTGCTGTTATCAGCTGAGGGTGCTGCTGTTGCATGAATTGGATCGCCATAGAAATTACCAAAGTTACTGTATGATTCATTGTTTGTTTCAGCCTGACCGGTGCTGTCTGGAGGAGTGATAACAGCTGCTGTAGCAGCAGCAATAGCAGTTGCTGTTGTAGTCATGCCAGGAGCTGGAAAAGGATCTGGAGATGAGACGTAATTGTTTGGAATACTTGGAGCCTCACCGCCCTGATGAACATGCAGTTGTGACTGCTCATAGTAGGCGTTTGGATGACACTTGCTGTTCCTGTAGTCATTCTGATTTGGATGAATAGCAGCGTAGCTTTCTGCATGCTGTTGCTGGTGCTGCTGCATGTCGCCGTAGTAATGCTGGCCAGTCTGCACGGACGTGCCGAGATTCTCACTGGGATATGCACTGGGATAGCCGTAATTAGCCATGTAGCCGTCTGCGGATTGCTCACTCTGTGCAGTTGGATAACCTGGATTGGGGTAAGTCCCAGCCTGTACATTTCTCTGATAATTACCGTGATAAGGTGCGCTCTGCGTGTATCCATTGTACTCGGCGCTGGGATACTGTGTCTGTTGCTGATGAAATTGCATAGATGGATTGTAAACTGGCCGAGTCGTTGAGCTCGTTCTACTGTGATGACCAGCTCTCGCTGCAATCACTTGATTCTGTCGTGTGTACAATGAGTGCATTTCAGTTGGATATGTGACACGCTGCTGATACGTATCTCTGCAATAATTATTCTGCGACTGTGCGTTCGTTGGCGCTTGCCTTGTCATAGGCATGCCATTTCTGTAATCAACAGCAGGTGGTTGATATAAATTCTGTTGAGTTGGAAAATGTGCCTGTGGATTGCCAGGCATGTTTCGTGTTGTATGTGATACTACAGTAGTTGAGTTTGTGGTAGCATGTAAAATACCACCGGAACTCGTGGATGATGGAGAGCTTCTTGGTCTCTGCATATATGAACCGTGTGGGGTGCCTTGTACATTCAATGGACTTCCCTGTTGAAGTTGAACGGATACTGGAGTTCCGGGTGTTGAGGAGGGTGTCAGGCTCCTTGCAGAACCCTGGCTCGGTAAGGCAGGCGTGCTCACGGTAGAATCTGGCATTGCTAATAGTACACCATTGCTTGTAACTGTACAAATTTCTTTATTGCTCGATGATGGTGATTTTTTGCAAACATTTATCGAGTGCTTCGTTGGATTTGGACTCTTGTGTCCTCCCTCAATCTTGATTCTTATCTCGCTCATTTTCTTCGTTGGTATACTTGGAGATGTGACATCACTACCATCGTTGGATCTTGAATCCTCATCGGCCATCATTTTTTCGAATGAACTAGATACACTGTTTGTGCTACCAACACTACTAGCTCCATTACTATTAGTATTAAATCCTACATTTGATCCACTGTTATTATTATTAGTTGCACTCGGTGTATTATTATTATTGTTACCAATGCGTGATGTAGCGAGTTCTGTAACGTCGTTTAAAGTACTGCCCACATCGGTCACGCCGGAAATATCACAGTTGTGGCAACTCTTCTTTTCATCCTCGTCAATGAGCATTTTATCACCCTTTGATTTCTCTACACCATCCGATGATCCATCTTTATCATCACCGTCCTCCTTGCTGAGTGTTTGTCTCTTGTGTTTCATACGGCGATTTTGAAACCACACTTTCACCTATTGAATTTTAAATTAACCACTGAGACACTTGTTTTTATTTTATTATTAAAAAAAAAAAAATCATCCATAATGAAACTTTCAACCTCACCTGCCTTTCCGTGAGATCCAGTGATGCTGCAATCTCAATTCTTCTTGGTCTGCAGAGGTACTTATTGAAGTGAAACTCTTTCTCCAATTCCAGTAGTTGGGTATTAGTGTAGGCAGTACGTAATCTTCTTGGTAGACCATTTTCTGCAACAAAATAATTAGAAATCAATTGGGAAATCTCTCTTTATTTTTTATTGAATCTTAAAAAAAAAAACGTTTCTAGTCGATTATGTTGGGATGGTAATTTAATTAACGCCAAAACACTAGCAAATTCGAAGCCATCAGAATCTCAAGGGCAAGAACGTTAGGATCCCTTGTGAGCCTGGGTGAAATCCACTAGTGGCATCTCCTGATTAGCATCGGCTAATTGTTAGTTAGTAAGAAACTTGTCTCGTGATAACGAGGACGCTGCTGAAGATACTCAAAGTATCTTTGGGTTCGGAAATGAGTCTGCTGTTAATACTGACTCCTTGGTGGAGTGTTTAGAGGCAAGAAAATCGTGTCTCTCAATTTTTAAATTATAATTTCTCATAGATAATGAGCATAGAAAGACGTTATATTAGATTCTCAAGATAATTATTGTTTTATTCAAATTAAATTCTTAATTCATTAGTGATTCCGCCCATTTTTTCTTTAATCACTCTTTCCTCAAGGAAGTTATAGGAATCTCCTCCCACTTTAACCATGAGAAAACCAACGTTTTTTTCCTCAGAATCTATAGTTTATTCTAAACCCAAAAATTATCGTAATCATCGGCCAACTCTCTGGCACTTGCGTTAACAATGAATATATAGTTTTTTTTCTGCATTTTGTAACTGTGAGCTAGGGGTAGCGAAGCGGAGATGCTAAACTACCCCATGGCGTGCGAGCGGATGTAAGGGTGGCCTGTGAAACACATACATATACAGACGGGAAGTTGAACGTGGGAGAAGGATCCTGTGTTAGGGATACGTTGGAAGAAAAAAAAATAAGCGGGAAATTGCAGGAGCGAGAGAGTATATCTGAGCGATTTCAAACTGCCGTAGGGGGGTGGAAAAAGGGGGAGGTTTGAGGTAGAGAAAGTATATGGCGTGATTGACGTGAGCCTCATCAGCATTTCGCTCTTCCCATTGGCTGGACAAACCTGTCAATCAATGAGCATCCACGCCTATTGCGTTTCCAATAATCGCACATCTCATAATTCAAATTGAGACAATTGCAAGTTATTTCGTTTAATAATTTAGACAAGTGGCACGAACTGTCAAGTGAAATAGATAACGAGCGCTAAAATAGAGCAGTGTTCTTTAACCCCTTGTAGTGCGGAAGAAGACTTGAATTTTTTTCGTGAATCTTCAGACACAATTCACAAATTTTTTTTTTAAGTTACATGTTATTGTTGGCGTTTAACGTAGAAATTTACAAAAATAACTGGTACAAGAATAAAACTTGAGGCGTTGTTAGAGGAAATAAAAAATTGTCGCGGAGTAAAAAAAGAGGACACAGATAAGAGAAAGATGAAGATATTAGTTTTAGTGAGACAGACACGTGGGTATTATTTCGGGACAAGTTGTCACTCATCGAGAGTGAAGAGTAAGCAGCTGACGTCAGCATGAGAGCGACGGCCGCTCATGTACTTGTATCATTATGCATTCTTAGGGTCGTGGATCTTTGGTGAAATAGAAAATAAACACTGATGTTTGTGCAGGTCCAGGGAATTGTGCGGATTTTTTCTTAGACTCATTTCAAATGGATTTCATAAACGTTAGAGAGTACAGTTGGAATGAGACACTTGTCTAGACACTGAATAATGTCTTTTTCCATTTTAATTAAGAGGAGGAAAAAAAAAAAGGGAGAAGGAGGTCAGGGAAAGGAGGCTGCTTTGAAAAAAATCAAGGAGAAACGACGTGGGATTATGGAGAACATGGAGATGATGATTCTACACGCGACCCTGGCAAAAGTCATACCTTCTCTTTCCGGCATTATTCTTTTTTGTTTAGCACTACTATTCACCTCGTATTTCTCTTCGTCTCGAAGAATATAGACAGGTGGTTAGGGTCACATGATGGCCGTCTCAGTAATTTGTCTTTTGTTTTCTCCCTCGTGCGCGCTTTTGCCTCACTTGGTTATATATAAGAGAAAACTTGGTGGAACAAAGGATGAGGAGAAGAGGAGCATTTGCTACAGTTGGAGTCCTTGGCGCCTCAGGGTCAGTTTGGGCGTGGTATACAACAACTGTATGAAAAATGAGAGGAGAACTTCAAAAAAATTGTGCTTCATTGACAACACTAGGAAAATTTCATGCAGAAATGCGCAGATTATTTTTCGTTGTTGAATTAATCTCCAATTTAACAATAAATCCAAGAGATTGGAGATTGTGCGCCTCCGAGGGATATACTGGAGCTTCAGCATCAATGTCTTTGCGGCTTGAGGATAATCCACTTGATTTTAGGCGAAAAAAAAAAAATGGAGGAATCAAGAGGACTAAAGTTTTCTTCATTCAGGCAATGAAAAAAACGGATCCAAGGAGATATTCCCTTCTATTTCTACGATAAATCTCTGGAAAGGCGTAATGCAACGTGAATTATTGTGATTTTGCAACTCGAGTTGAATAATTACACATTGAGAAGTGTTAAAGTACATGGCATCATGATGTATCTTTAACTAATGACACGTCCATGTATTATGAGATAAGAATAGTCTACGTGGATCGTGGAATGTCGTGAGAAAATAGGCAAGAAGTGTATTCATGGTAAATTAACGTTTCCTCGGTGATTTGAATAATTTTTTATCGCTTTAAATAAAACATGAAAAAGGGGGGAATCGAGGGAATTTAATACTGTTTGTAATAAATAGTCATAGCGTAGTGGAGTCTGAAAGTCTTGGAGCGGCCATGCTGCCACGCAATGGTGCTCGGGGGCCTCAGCTAACCTGTGATTATGGTGGTTGATGCTTGTTCAGGGGAAATTGGCTATATGTGCGCGAGGGTACCAGTTATGTATTCCTGTAGATGGTATATGTACAACGGGTTTAGAGGCGTGTCAGTGCAACCTGCAATCATCGGGGTGGAGCGACCAGCTCGAACCAGTCCTGGTGCTTTTGAGCGAGCGTGGATTAACGTTATCTTGTTGGAATCATTGTTTTTCATTCGTACGGACAAAGGAGTTGAGAAAAAAAATGAATAAGTTACAGAGTAAAAATAAATGCCGACGATTAGTTGAACGAACTGGAGAGAAAAAAGGTAAATTATACTCGTGCACTATTCAGGTGGTAGGATCTTGAGAGAATCGTTTACTTATTGATTTTGAAGGGTTCAGAAAAAAGAGAGTCTTGTATTGCGTGCTCAAACTACTTACTCGTAAGAGAATTATTAAAAATCACGCAATCTATACTTGGATCTGGTTTATTTTGGGGATGAAACTCTAATTTAATGTTGAGACTTGGGTGAATTGAAAAATTTGATAAAGGGAAAAACAGGCAAATTCCATTATTAAACTGATCTCTCATGGAATCAATCTGTCGACCTCAACAGATAACTAAAGACACTCCATCTTCACGTATTTGTGTTACCAACATTGACCGTAAACTCTTATTTCTTTTTTACTCTTAACTTTATTCTTTCGCTGAGCAAAGAACTTTTGCAGAACTAATTTACCGATAATTTGCGTTCCTGAGCCTTTAAGCCATTGCACAGACTTTTTCCTCGAGGACTTTTGAAGTTTTTACTCATTCTTGAATTTCTTTTTTTCATTTAATTCGTATTTATTCTATTGGGATATATTATTTAATTGCAAACGCCTTTATACCACAGTTTTTACAAAAAATTTCAAAAGCTCATTCCGCATCTGTCACGTGTTTGCCTATTTTCTTTCACTGAGTTCCAGACATCCGTCCCCAAAGACTCAAAAACTGAGAATACCAGACGGAAAAGAAAAAAAAACCCTTAAACTTTTCCTTCAAACTAATTTTCTGATAATTTGCGCTCTCAGAAGAATCCACTTCTCATCCCTTCTTTCACTTTCTCAACTGTATAGCATTTAAAGTTGTCTCTGATTTCGACTTATCCACAATTTCTTGTGGCTTTTATTCTGTCACCCACTTTCTCCCACAAGATTTCACCAGCCCTTATATTCTATCCTTTATTTTTTCTCAGGGAATCTTTCTCCCTCAGGAAAAAAGGCGGACCGATACCGAAGGGTACAATAAGTTTCTCTTAATCTTTCGAAATGTAAAATCTGTGGGAAACTTTTATCCAGGATTTTTTTTTTTGAATTTAACGAAAATAATTAATTATCTTTGAATAATAATTCAGTGGATCAAATCGTAGGAGTCGAGTCTCCAAAATCATTGGAGAACTGCAGCACTAATTACGATCATGACGTCATACGTGACACTTCCTGTAGAGCAAGGTCATTAAGACAATGCCTATTCATTTTGTGTGACCAGTTGCTGAATGCTCTGGGTCAAGGTCATTGAATGAGGATAAAGGAAAATAACCAGTTCTCAAAGAATTGACGTAATGATTCTTTTATATTTCGTTTTCTATTCAGGCGATTCTTTCAATTTCTACAATCGATCAATGATTAACGATCTCCGGAATCTGCTACTGAATGATTATCCACTTTTTTATGATTTATATTGAGAAATATTTGAGATAGAATTTTTTTTAATAATTCCACTGAAAAGCTGAGGCTATTTCACATAGAAATCAAGTGTAAAGATATATTTTTTTCAATTTTTGAGAAACCCCTTCAAATCTTCATCTCCAATATTTCTCCTGATTTCTCGTAAAATCCAATTTTTACGACCTCAAAACCGTCACTCGAACTCAATTGAAAAACAATAAACTCCGTAATTTGTAAGAACCAAATACTTATCCTCGACAGCCCCTGAACCATAACTTTAGTCTCCCCACATGGCCACATGACCCTCGTGATAATTGTTTAAAGCAACCACTGTCCAGTCGGACCCTAAAACCTTTGTCTCATCCCAATTCACTTATTCTGGACCAATGTCCTGTTAGTAAAGTGTGCAAATAACACTGTTCTGTACTCACGAGGGTAGACCCTATTCTAATTGTAATCAAATCGTAAATTGATCCCTCGGGAGACTAGGAATTTTATTTATCCGTGAGTATCATTTAATTTCTTTGAATTAGACGTGATGCTTTTTTTTTTAAAATCTCGAGGGCTCTAGTCACCTCCGCAATTTCCATACAGGCTGTGGATAAGGTTTTTGGACAGTCTCCAGAAAATATAGTGGAGTGAGATAGTGGCTCTATGGATGCTTGAATATGCGCTGAAAGTGAGTGCAAAACGAAGAAGTGAGGAACGATAGGGAGCAAATAATAGGGAAATGATTCGCTCCTTGTTAGATAAAGAGCCTCGTGGGGACACAAACGCGGGAGGCTGTGGGTGGGGAGGGGAAGAAAAGAAATATTGTCTGACGGCCAATGGAGTAAGGGGGAAGAGGTGACTTGTGTAGTTGCTTCATCGACCGTGGTAGTTCATTGACTGAAAGAATCGAATGATTCTTAAACATTCAATTGTCCCTTCAACAAGGAGGATTAATTTGTGAATTTATTCTTCAGGAAGGTGTGAAAACGAGTGAATTGAGCGCATGGAAATAGAGTATTATAAAGGGGATGGAATAAAAATGAGGGAAAAAGAACTGCGTTAGCCCATGAAAGAATAGAGGGATGCGTTTGTGAGATATGTATGCATGGCGGCAGTGAGTCCGGTAGCCATCATCAATCAGAAAAGCAGTCAGCCGTCCATCCGACGGCAGGCTGTTCAGTTGCGTCCACACAACGTCCTGGTAAAACTCTCGCGTTGAGTTCGCGCACTCGGTGCTATTTTGTGTAGAGAGAGATGGAATATTTTGTGTTGGGATCCGCGGAGTCATTCTCGACCTCGTCACGACGATCGATCTAAAACACACTGGCAACGTCATGCCCCACCCGCAATATCCAATGCTTACTTTTCACATTTTCCGTAATGAAAATCATTTTAATTTAAACGTTGAAACAATGGGAATTGTTTCAATTCATCATCGAGTATTATTGAGTGAAAATTTTCGAGAAGTTTAATTTAATAATTGCGAGGAATCGTCCCCTAAACCATTTAAAACTGTTGAAATGATAGAGTGCGAATTTTTTTTAGGAACTCTGATTCAATTGATTATTTAACAATGAGAAGAATTACATTGTTGGAGAGTGAAAGGCGGTAGCTTTGATGGTACAGTGACTGGGCACGTCTCTGCATCTTTCAGATCTTCCGAGTGAATTTAATATATTTTAAGAAGTGAGACAGATAAATATTCCATATAAATTCATCGTTATTATTTGAATTTAAAAGGTTCTTTTTTTTTTTGGGTGAAAACTGAGGGAAGAGAGGGCCGTTGAAAATCTAAATCCGTCAGGGTCGATCCTTCCTCTCCTGTTGTCTTTTCCCTCGAAGAATCCAGAATATCCTGAACCCTCCGGGAGAGTCACCCTCGGGCATACGGATGGCTGAAGAGACGTGGGCTAAGAGCTATCCGGGTATGAGGGCGGAAAAATAATGCATTAGAAATTCAGATGACCAAGGTTATGGAGGGAGGAGGGATATAAGTAGCATGGGTCGTTGAGAGGTCGTACGATTTATCAAATAAAAGCTCCAGTACAGGCAAATACTCGTTCGTGTCATCAGGAGACTCATTTTTTAATACTTGTCATTGTGCTGGGGAGAATGAGAAAATTCGGAATATCAACTTTCCACTGCACCTCCGGAATTGTGGGGGGAAAAAAAACGTCTTCCAGATGATTTATCAGTCGTGGAAAGCAGTGCAATTGTGCAAAAAGTAGGAGTGGCTGGATTATATTTTAAGATCAAACGTTGGTTTCAAAGTAATCTCAGGGAAAAATACAAGAAACTTTTTTGTTTCATTCTCTTATTTTTATTTGTATTACTTTCGTTTCATGAAACGGAATAGGAAGATTCTCATTAGCTCTCTGAGATTGACAGATACTCATGCGAAACACGTGCTGAGGCAACTCCATAAACCGGATGAATACATGCTTCCGGATTCCGTTACAGTCTCATATATGTTCATTACCACTTTATTACATAAAATATTCGCAAGGAAATTCAAGAGTGTGGGAATTTTCTATTGTCAGTTGGAATAATCTTCTGATTAACGTGTGATTAATTTTTTTCCTCCATAAAAAAAAAAAAGGCAATGGATTCTCTTATTTAATTCTCAGTTCCAATACATTGCCTCAGTATTCCGTAAACACAAACCACAGAATAAGCCAACTCGGTAGAAATCTCAGTGAAGAGAAGCCTGGGGATGGTATGGTGATGTCGGTTAGTTTTCTCCCCATTCTGGAGCTTTTATAGCGGCCCATTTGGCGCGACAACGAGCGTGGAAAGTTCTTTTTAGTATCGGCCCACCGCAGATTCACTTAAAAATATGTCTACGATTACGTTGTTCCGGATTATCAATTTGTTCTTTAAATTCACTTTTTATTTTTCACGTAATGATGAACAATGACATAAGAATATCTTTACTTCCGTGGATAATCCACTGAATATGTTATGAGAGTATTCAAGTATTTTTGTTGGAATGATGCCGAGTTTTGCTCTTAAATTTCGCTACAAAATTGTGACATGAAAAATCCCTCATTATTCAGAATTCAAGAGACAATCAAACTGGGGAAATCAGGAGTTTAGTGAAGATGCTTTACACATTGACATGAAGATGTAATGTAGTCTCAGTGTTATCAAGATATTCCAGAAGATTCTCCAGTATTTTTTCTCGTCTTTTGTTACAATGGATTCTTTTTCCTTCTCTCCCGTTATTTCCCATTGAAAATGGTTAATCGAAGTACTTTGGCTTTCCTCGAGGGAGCTATCTCTAATTCAGTCTGGATTTACCCATCGATGAATCTTTAAATTGGAAAGCCCCACTCTCCTGTATTCGAGCATTTTTTTTTTTCCTCAACGAATTTCGTTTAAAGAAGGAACAGAATCATGTGTGATGGTTTGTTAATAATCCTGAGAAACTTTGCTGAGGACAGAGAGATATGATAAGCCATCTCAGTGGATATCCCAGGGGACTCTGGGATTAATTGACACATTGGTGTCTTGGAGAGTTCTCAGTTGGAAGAGAGCCCTCAGCACCCTGACTCGGCTTGACTGATGAGAGCGCCGTTAACTGTGGTGTCTAGAGCCACCTACCATCACCCCGAAGCTCTCTTTTTCTGTACCAATGACATCGGCAACAGTTGAAAAAAAGGGGGCAGGAGCTTCTAGCAAATTGGGATTATTCGGAAATACTTGAGGACCGAATGTACCGAGGAATTGATGAATTTTCGCTTGTAAAGATACACTTTGGACGTGCTGAAGCGACGCTGATGTAACAGATTGGAATTTAATGCGCATCCAGGGGGGGTAACATCACCCAAGACGCTTCGTTAATGTTTTCCCGGGTAAAAGCCTAAAGATGATCCAGTTCTCATGACGATATTACTTGTTAGAAAGTGATCAAGCCTTCTGCATGAGGCATGACACGGGGAAGAAGTTTGAAACATGGGAATAAGAGGAAACTATTGAATTAATTATTGAAATTTTGGAGATTAATGAGAATTGAATATTTTTAAGGGATATTTTAAATTTAATTGAATCAGTGAACGTGTTATGTCCAGTGAAGAATGAGGGACACGAGTATGGGAAATATTTTCATGTAGGGTAGACTCTGAGGTTGGGTTACGGGACGGTGGGAGATGAATTATGGCCATCCCGACGCTCCCGTACAGGCCGACGCTCAATTTACAGATGATTTCGCGTGTTACCACCGGCCAACGGACGGTTAACCTCGCATCGGCCAAGCACTCGATCTTCTCCTTGAACCCAACTTACTCAAATGCTAGTGTGACACCGTCGGCATCCTATTAAATCTCCACATTCAACTTTTCATCTTCTCTATTACCAAAACGTGGACATTCCAGTGGGGTCCCCGGGTGGGCAATAAACCTTCGCACCCTCTCGAATCGCCGTGTACACTGGCGTTATACTAGCCAGATTTATCGACACTCAATGGCTCTGACAATGGGCCAACAAGTTGGTGGAAAACGATCTACCGGTGATACATCTCTTTTGGGAATTACTTGAGCATTTCTGTTCAACAACTTGTAGCCTATGTCTATGCATCATCTGAATTTATGGTTTTTTGTATCAATTATTTTGATTCCTCGATTCTGGATAATTCTTTGGTCATCAGAGGCAATTAAGATTGATTGTTTTTTGAGTAAACCCGTGAGAATATGAACAAATTGAGTTTTGGTTAAAGAGTTTTTCATGGAAATACACCACGTGTTGACCATCACTCAGCATCAATTTTCACGGTGGTAGCAATGAGTGTGGAGGCAAACAAAAGCCCGTGGTTTGTGTGTTCCATATGCGGGCGGAATTGAATGGAAGGAGTGGCTGCTGATTGTCATTAGCCGTCGGCGATGGACTCCCTGTGGTGTCAACCGACACTGAAAGGATTCATATGCTTACCTTGTTGGCTGCTCTTCCTCGTAGTTTTTTTCTCCTTCATCCATGGATACTCTGGTACATTAACACCGGAAGGATCGGAAACACCGTGCGGATCCATCATAATATGATAATTTGAGTGATGTGTACCAGGGCTCATGGATCCAACGGTCCCAGGTGAATGCTGGAGAGGCCCGTCGCCACTTAGCTGTGGCAATGCTGATAATTCAGCCATTGAAGGCTGGCTATTGATAAATCCCGTCTCTGCGGGCACACAGGTTGGATCCATTGCTGGATGTGTACCGTGCGGAGGCAGATTAGCACCAGCACCTGCCCCCGCAGCGACCGAGGCCAGCCAAAAGCCACCTCCGACTCCGGTACCACCGGAGCACCCGTCGTTCGCCAGGACGGGTGTCGGTGGCCTCGTTTTCACTTCCTCAATCACCTCCTTATCCTCAATCAGACACTCGTAATGATCCAAGCAGAGCCCAATGCTCTGGACTCGATTGTCGCTTTCTTCCTCTAGCAACAAATGCTGCTTGCCACGCATCAAACTCCAGAAGAGAAGGCTTCTGTCTTCTTATTTAGCAGCAATTGACTTTTTTTTTTAAATTTACTATCTAATTATGAACAATTATAACTCGAATTACGTTTAATATTCACACACACTTGACACTTTTATAAACTCAGGCACGAAAATTCAATAGAACACTAGAAATTTCTCAATGGAAATCTCAGAATCAGTAGATGCGGTCAACGAAGCATCAGGCACTGCCACTACCGGTGCAATCGGTTTAAAAATAGGAAATGGCGGAGTAAAGCTCACAGGGGAAACAAGTAGAAAGACGATGACATTTCACCACGGTGAAATTCTCTGGGTTTTTCCCTCTTTTTTTTTTTTTTGTAATCTTTCTTCGTCTTTGGATTTTTCTTTCGCGTTCACCGTGGCGTGTCTCTGTTGATACTGTTGTCTCGCTTCCTTCGTCTTGGCTGGCCAAGGTGTCTTGGCGGCTGGGTCACGTGATGCAGCAGGAGCCAATGGGAAAACGGTATCGGGCCCACTGAGGATTTTACCCTCTCTTTCGGTTAGAGAGGCGTGCTCGGCCCCCCTGCGGGTGGCTACGGACGTTCCGAGGGCACAGTTGCTCTGTCTCACTCACTCTCAAAACTTCTTACTGCTGCAACTCGGTATGGTTTATTCTCTATTCGAGTGCTCACACTGCGGCCAAGAGTCCAGACAGCGCGAGTGCGAGCTGGCAACTCTCTGAGTATCATGATGTGGTAAAGGCAACCAAAGGCGGCTACGACATCCGCCAGCCCGTGGGCGGGACGCGCGAGCGCGCAACTATATTCTCTTGTGCGAGAATTTTAACGGAGTGGAGGGGGAACGTACCATCACGTGCTTCGACCACGAGGTTTCACCTCCTTTCTACCTGTCCTCTTTTTTTTTTCCCGCATATTGCAGTCATAGTATTATACAGTTGAAATAGAGAAATGAATTCGCTTGATTTTAATTGAAAGTGCTGGATGCTTTATTTGCGAGAAATCAGTGAGTATTTTTGATTTTTTTTTAAGTGTTTCTTTGGGGTATTCTCATGCAAATGGTTTAGGCGTACGTATCGTCAGACTGAGGGCAGTTTTGATGACAGATTACTTTCCGCTTTGTAAAGGAGCACTCATTTAGACAGCTTGATCGAATAGTTGGGCTACCTAGGAGGAATAAAAAAAACGTCCCAGTACCCCAGTCATGTAATCCATTTCACGTTGCTTCGGTTGTCTATTAGGTGTATGGGCAAGGGGAGCTCAATTTACGTACTCAATCAAAGTTTTCAGTCTTACCCTCTCTCTTTATTTATTCGTGGATATTTATTTAAAAAATGAATTACAGAGTTGTCTATAAAATATTTCAATGATCCTCTATATTGCATATACCTGATGATATATTTGATATGAAAAGAGTGCTCTAGTTGCGCGAGTACGAAAATTCAGAGAGGCAAGGGCACACACGTGAAATCCATCGCCCCCAAACATTGAATTCCTCCTTCTCTCTCTCTCTCACCCCGCGGGCTGTGCCTGGTGGGGTAGAAGAGTACACGCGGAGGCGCCACATCTGCTGCCAGATTTAACTATACATTACAGACACACGATATGTCAAAGTCCTATACTTCATATCGACTCTGCCATTTATTAAAAGTTTCATCGCACACCAGAACGGGGGGGGGCTATATACTGCAGGATCACGAGCGACGTTCGAAGGAACTGTTCCTCCTCTGTCTCCTCCAAGTAAAGCCTGAGATATACAAGAAAAATGCCGATAAGAAAATTAAAATATAAAGCTCCACGTAACATTGTTATTCTTCAATTTTTTGTCTTTCGTATAAAGTAAATAATAAAGTTTTCCAACAGAAGAAAAGACGCAATTGGGGGAGGAAAAAGGAAAACTTTGCTGCTGCCCCTTTTTTGTGTGACGACACTGGCATTTCTATCTGCCAGACGTTTCTCCTCTTTTCGTCTCTGCCACCTCTATTGCGAAATGAAGTTTTATATTAAGCTTCAAGTTTTCTCTCAGCTCCACCCTCTCATCCTCTTGCCTATCGCCGAATTGTTCTTCAAGCCCTCTTTTCCATCCCCCTTCTGCGCTTCAAAGTCTCACCCTGGTACATTTACGTACCGATAGATCGTTATGCTGAGCGTTTGCATATATATTGACATTTCTGACTCACTCGTTTTCTTGTGTCTCTCATTATTATTTTTTCCATTCCGTATTTTCTGTAGTGAGATATGGCCCACCAAGTGCCGGAAGTTACTTATTGCGGGTGCATGATACAGGTGTTACTAAGTACATGATGATTTTTCATCAATTCATATATTGCGGATGAAATAATTGAGAAATTCCGATGGAAGAATCTAAAGAAACCACTTTGTAATAAAATTAAAACGATTTTTTATCAATTCCACAGACAAAGAAACTTCCAAGCAATAAATCATACACGTCACGTAATGAAATCCTATACTAATACATTACGGATCTAATGCAGTTGTGGAATAAGGGTAATATTCACTAGCCGTATGTCTGAGGTTTTAATCAAGTCTTTACGCTAGATAATATTTTGCACGCCTCTTTATACTTGCCAGTGGCCAGATGTCTTGAGATTCTCCAGGAAGCTTCAATTATTCACGTTTAATTTGCTCATCCACTTGGCCATTCCACCCATTCCCCCTGATTTACTTGCCCTCGAATAATCTCATTAGGAGTTTGAGGATAAAATTCACCTCTTTGCACACAAACGTCTTGCATCTGCATTTTTCTCTGTAACTCTGACAGATACCTAGAGAGTGGAACGAATGTACCCTTTGAGGTATCCTTGGGTTAGAATCTCCCTTCCTCTTTCCCGACACTTGGCGCAAATTGCCCCACTAAAGTGTAGTGCATTAATCTTTGGTTTGGTCCGGGCCACCGCGTGTGTTGTGGCCGGGCTCCACTCGTCTAACATTTTCACCCTGTGTTTCTCGGTTACATACTTCTCTTATATTTCCTCGAGATATCAGCCGAGCTTCTCTTCGGTTTATACCGCAGGCTACGCATTGGACGTAATGCGAATACCATGTGGACCTACAGAATTCCTCGATTTCTTCTGTCTCCTTAATTGGCAGCGATTATCCCGGAATTTTTGAAATATTCATACTATAACAGTGATAACGAGGATCGAAGTGTTCTTAGGCTCATTATCCCATCAAAATTTCAGTGATCTCGCACATGATTTAGTTATCGAGGGTGAAGATGGCACTATGACTTGCAGCAATGCATGACTCGTATGAAATCACATCTTCTGCGTGTTTTTCATCCACTCGAGGAATGATTGTACGAAAATTCATACGATTTCATCGAATATTTCTTCGTGGATTTATTCGTTCAATGAGATTACAAGTGGTGACGTCGCTACTATTTTTCGGGGGATAGTGGAGATTCATCGTCCGAATTTATGTATCTGATTGTGTATCACTATGATGTTTCATTCTTGGACAATCATAGAAGTGAAAACGCTTGGATTATGTGGATGGATTATTGAGTGAGATGGAAAAGTGGATCATGGATTATGATGGACGAGCGCATATAGACGAAAAGAGAGGAAAAAAGGGAACAGTTTCGTCGATAATAGAGCATCCGGTGCAGTATAGATTTTTTTTCATTTTTTTTATCCAATTTCACATTTTTCATTATTCTACATGAAACGGCCTTTCGCTGCTATTTTAATTGTTTGCGTTGTGAATGCGGATTTGGAAGAATCGAGGGTTAACCCCATTTAAATGAAGCCTTCTGACGCAATTGTCTCTGTAAAAAAAAAGGAAATTCCGTATTTCTTTTAATTTTTCATATTAAATTCTTTTCATTCATAAAAAATAAAGTAGCATCGTATTATTATGTGTAAAAAGGATATCCATTGTCCAACTAATAGCGCCTTAATTCGAACACAATGTGAAATATTTAAGAGTGAAAATGATTAACTACTGCGAGCCCCCGCACATTTACTAAATCAATTTATAAAAGCCTTCTTAATTAATTGTTCCATTGTATATCCATGATTTTATTAAATTCTCACAGCTTTGAGGCTAAAAGCTTTTCCATAAACGCCAAAAATGCGGTAATAATTTGCGTAATTATTAATAATCCGTGATTTTTTAAATTCTTTACATTCATAAGCAACAACGAAATTATTTCAAAAGGGTCAGACATTATCCCTGAGACCGCAGTTCTCGTTTCCTAAAATGTTTTTCTCGGACGTGCCCACAAAATCGTGGACATAAGGCAACTTCAAAAATTACATTTAAAAAGAACGTAACCCCTGACCACGCAACACCTGCCATTGTCATAAAGGACTATGATATTTTTATAATTGAAATTAATTGTAGGTTTCTTGCTATTGCACATGTGCTTTAAAGTCCACCGGAAATTAGATCTCATTGTTTCCAACGGACGAGTAAAAAGAATTCAAAAAAAACATGAGGGTCAAAGTGTCGATGGAGACGAACTATTTGATGACTTTTTCCGTTTATCCATGCAACATCCATCATTCGAACCCTTTCCCAAAACTCCCCAGGAATCAGCTACCCGTATTCATCTTTCAAAGCGCATACGTTTCGAGTGTGGAAAATATGTGCTGCAGCTTGTGTCATAAAAATGCGGAAATAAGAGAAAAAAAAGAAGGGAGATTGCAGGTTGCCTCTAATGGTTTTGTTTTCAAAAATTCAGGAGCAAATTTAAACGGCTGCAAAATAAATTACTGTATTTTATAATTCAGAAGAATAAAGACAGAGAGAAAGTAGGCCCTGGGTAATACCTGTTGATTGCAAGAGATGTTCGTCTCTCACATAAGATAATGCCTGCATAAGTTGGATGGTGAATGGTGATGAGAAGGGGCATTATATCCAGGGGATATACTGGCATGCGCCTTAGTTTGTGTGCAACCGATCATCAAAGTCGCATTTCCAAGGGTAATGGGTGTGTTTAGAGAAACGGAAAGAGGAACAGGAGGTAAAGCATCTCGATCGACGTGGACTGGCCAGATAATTCTCGATCGTGATCGGCCTGTGAGAAGGCGCACCAATAATCGTCCTTCCAACGGCGCAATTACGTTTGCCGGAGGCCTCCAATCACCGGGGACTTTCATCGGTGTTTGCCGCAACGCAGGCTTCTCTGTTATTAGGGAATATTATCGTAATGAGCCGACTGTGTCCAACATCCAATGGAGAATAGGAACAAAACCAGAGGGAAAAAAAAGGTTATCCAAGATATTTCCTGTGTACTCACATTTATTAACTCTACATATTGAAGCCACTGGACGATTAATATTCCAGAGACGTCAGGAGGCCCTCGACTTTACTCAGTAATTTGCTACTTTTATATTATTAATTAAGCCGTTTTTATCCTCATGTATAACGTGGTTTAATGTAAATTATGGAATGAAGATGAATCGAATATTCTACGCATTCAGATTTATCCAGTGTCCACAAGATGGACAAGAGTTATGGAAAACGCTTGGTGAAAGAACACCGGAAAAGTAAACGAAAGGAAAAGAAGGGAAAGCTCCTCTCTTTTTTAACGGGACGAAGTGGGGCGTACGAAGGGCGCTAATGTTCCCCGGGCAGGAAATACCGTCTCCATCCCGCACCCTCTATCTTCTCGTTCGCCTATTTTTATTCGTCTTTATCTGTGAGACTCGAGTCGGTTCCTCTCCATTTCCTCCTGAGGAGAGTTCCCCCATGCCCCCGCAACAGAAAACCGAACCGACCACCTCCCGCTGGCTGTGCGGTACAGTACCACCCCCTCGGGGGGTCCACCATCCTATGCGGTGACAACAACATGCAAACATTCTGGTATTTGCAATTCGAATACCGCAAAACGGAACGCTCTGGCGATGGAGTGAGGCTATGAAGAAAGGAAGAAGGCAAAGTTTAAGGAGGAGGGGGAGGGCCTTGAGGAGGACAAACAGGCGATTCTATTAGGTTGCTTTTGGGTGAAAGTCGATAAGCTGCACTTTGGCAAAACCATTCATATGAAGCACGTACTTATGTAGGTGATGTGTGAAAATCTTCCTGCTCCTCGTTTTCCTCGTTTTTTTTATTTGTTATTCTAAAGAATCGATATCTTTTACGATGAAATAAGATCTTAATGGACAATATCATAATTAATTCGTAGATGTGAAAACTGATGAAACACAGCCGATCGTTTCCCTATCGCTTGGCCATCAGATTCAGTGATAACCAACCGACAAAAAAACGGTAAAATAAAGAAAAATTATAAATAAAAATGCGTGCCTAGAAGGAAGATGCCTCGCGTGACTCGTGGGCGTGCCACGTGACACGCTTCGGCGAATGTAAAACCGACCAATCGGCTTACAGCGACCGCCCTGATATTGTGCATACAGAAGAAATTTTATTTTTCTCGTCACGTGACCTGTGATAGGTACCGATATCAATTCATGATGCTAAGTGCGCCTTCGCGTGCCCTAAGTATCCCCCAAGTCTGTACGATTTCAATCCCTCACATGTCACAGGACTTTTTTTATTTCTACCAAAGGTATAACTGCTCATCCAATCTCAATAATTAGTCAATTTTCTATGCATAGGCATAAAATCGTAATCAGTGACATTGACAGCTGGTCGAATCCTTTTTTTTTCAAATTCAATCGATCAAGCAGAGTGGAATTCAGGATTTATGAGACGTATTAAATACGTGGTAGCACCTTGGTGTCAGAGGATTTCTTTAATCAGTAGATTAATTCGTCATGGCTTCACCGTACACAACTCGTTCTTTGTCGGTCTCTTTAATTCACGTTGAAGAATTTTGGGTAATGAATATTCTGCGAGATGCGTGTGTCATTAATAATATCTCTTTTTTTAATTCAATATATTTTTGTAATAATTAAGGGAAATGTGGGGGGAAAAAATGGCAGAGAAAAGTTGGAGGCGTGAGGGCAAATGAGTCTCGTGTAATACGGTCAGTGGAGGAATACTTGGGACAAGGGAGAATTGGGGATGAGGCAGTATTTCTTGTGGCTCTGGTCAAACACACTGTGTCGCCTTTGGTATTTATCGGGCAAGTTCTCACCTCAGGCTCATTTGTCTTGTGAAGGGACTTGTGTCCTGAGGGTCACGAGACCCTGAGTCTATCTACACTTTTATCCTCACTCTGTTATTCTTTGAAAAATGAATTTTGCGGAGGTGAATTGGGAGTATATGCAGAATATTGTCGATTGCTTCATGAAGCTCGGGTTTATTTTATAGGAGATTTATTTGTGCGTAATGAATTCGAGGATTTGCCATTTTTTGAAATGTGGAGAAACGAATGACAGAAGAAATCTGCGGAGAGGGTCTTGGTACGTGGTGCACGTTCGTGGGACACCGCCAATGTATGCTACCCGCATAAACTAACAGGCGCATCGGATTTTACATAAAATTCCTGGCTACAGGCGATGGGTATGGAAAGAAGAGTAAAAGGGGCTGATTGTGATTTCAGGAGATGGTCGAAATACGTGACGGACGATGGAGAAATGGACTGTGGAATATTTATGGGAATTATTATTTAAAAAACAATTTTTTGAAATTTTTAAAAATTTCGATTTTTTTCGAAAAAAATTGAAGGTATACCCCTTTCCATTTTTCCCAAAAAAATCGAATTTCAAAAAAAAAAAAAAAAAAATATTTTCACCATGCTTTTTAACGTCAAGCGTCCTCAGCTCTTCAGGAATTGATTAATAATACCAATATCCATGAAAAAAACCCCTGGAAATGACCAGTAAGCATCGCCCATACTAAAAATCCTAATTTTCCCTTTGCGTCACGTATGATCGTTGAACGAGGGCATTTTGCATAACGCGTTGCCCGGATTTATCTCTCGTAAATCGCCTTCCCTGAAAGCTCCGACGACTATCGACGAAAAGAATAAATAAACCAAAAGAAAGTAAAAAAAATGCGATTCTTCAACGATCTGTGGAGATAGATGGGAATGCAATTGTTTAATTGGGGAAACGAGAACGTGGCACGTAGTGTCGTGGTCGTGGAGGCAATCCATCACCTTCAGACTCTCTGAAACACTTCTTCCCTCCGTGTGTATGTGTGTGTACACAGGGGAGCGAGAAAGTGAGACAGAAATTATTCAAGTCTGTGAGACAAGCGTAAGGACTAGACTGACACACGTTGATTGCCTCTCATTGGATGCTTAACATCCCCGGTGACATGAGTGCAACGAAACTCGAGTTAATGCGAGAATAGAGTAAATTTCCACTCTTAGTAAATTTTATTTAATTAATAGAAACTGCAGGGCACACTCGTTCCTTCTCTCTCCCACCTGACTAATGAGGCGGTGCAGCCTCAACGTTATTAGATGGACCGAAGAAATTTTCAAGAATCCCTCTGCAGTTATTGCCCAATACGAAACTACGAAGGATAATAATACGGCTGGATCCCGTTTCTTATTTGTCAAACGTCAGGCACAAAAGCCGCTCGTTTCATGCCGACGCCGTGCCGTCGGCTCAAACGGAAGTGGACTCTCCACTAGCGAAAATAATTCACAATTATTGGTAATACCGAAAATATTCAATTTTATAATTAAATTCGTCTTTTAATTAGAAGAGATTATTCTTTATTTATCTTTTATGAAGGAATTATTCAGTGGAAAATTGGATTCGCTAATTAACGTCTTTATCAACTCGTTTCGCATTGTGAGTAAAGTAATGGCAATGTGAGGTTTTTGTGGTTTTAAATGGAATGAAAATTGGATTGGCCAATCGTTGCTTGCTTATTAGCGTTTGACGTTCGATCAGTCAAGAGGTGCAACGGAAGGATCTCCTTTTGGAATGAAGAAACCTTTCATTATACTCGAGAAATGGTCTGAGAGCTTCGGGGCAAGGTGCAGAATAACGATGAAAAATCCATTGAAACGCTATTTTTATTGTATTAGATAACTCGAGGAATCAATAGGAAAAATTCATGATTAATTATGTAAAATTCATCGCAATTGTTTAGCTGCAGATTACAAATAATTATCGAGATTAATTCATAGGGGAAATAAGTAGAGGCGCACGCCGTTCACAGACGATCATTAATCTTATTCGCTGTAAAAATATTTAGTAAAACGTCGAGTGTTATAATAACACAGTTATCGTAATTTACAGTGGGATAAAATAATGTAATTTAATGGATTATGTGAATTAAATGAAAATAATTTTCTTTAAATTCGATAAATTTAGAATTGAAGAATGGAGGAAAATGAAAAGAATTATATTGTGACTCTGAATAATGTAAATTCTTTTTATTTCACCTTCACACTTTCAAAAAGTCTTTGCGCTCTTACAACCGGAGGCGAAAACGGCTTCGTTGCTTGAGAATCATTTATCATATTTTGTTGTCTTTTTTAAAGACGCGTTTCTTTTGTCAACGCGAGTCTTTATGGTTTATCACGGCGGTAGGTAAGCGGTTAAATTGTATGGAGGCATTTGTTGTATGTGTGGCTATCACAAATACAGTTGCACCTCTTTTGAATTAAAGCCGCGTACTTTTCGGAGAATTTCGATAATGAAGAGAGTATTCAACAAGTATAATTGCGCAATCGAATGCGTAAATAAGGGGGGGAAGACACTGCGATTAATCATCGATATCTAAAAAATAGTGGAATAATAATTTTTAATGTAAAATTTAATGCCCCCAAAGAAAAATAATGGTCAACATTTCCGTGTCGTATTATTTTTCGTTGCTACTACTTGCTCTGTTACGGACTAAACCATGGGATTTACGAGAACCGAATGGAGGCAGAAAATTAACGATTCTCCAGTTGTGGTTGGAGAAAGGAAAAAGAGAATGAAAAGGAGACGAGAGAGAGAAAGAGAGAGATGCAAACTGGACTCGTTCCCCTCTACTTTTAACTGGTAAAACCAAAAGTTTTTCTTAGTATTTTAATATAAATGCGGTTCTGGCTGCGACCTCGACTTCCAGGGAGTTATGCCCGTGCCCAGCATCGGTGGGTTGTTTGCGGCAGTTTGTGCCAAGTCAAATGAAGAATGAAGCTGAAATTATTTGGTGGAAAACAGTGAAACAGGACGTGGAAACGACACTCACTAGATTTACTATTACTCCTGATGTCTAAGTAAGAAATGGCCTTCTAATAATATCACCAGATTAAACAATCTCCGAGTACGTTTACGTAATTCAAAATTTTAATAAACCATAAAAATGAATTCTCGAGTCTCTCCCGTTTTATGGCAAACCAATAATGATTAACTTTGATTTGTAGATGCGTCTCTCTCTTTCTCGCTATCACTTGCGGCATTGCTCATTACTCAGCGCCTTATCGTCGCCCTTATTCTCGCCCTTTTGCATCTTCTGCAGTTACATATTCTGTACCTTCACCTACTCCCCTATCTCCATGTCCATTAAAAGTATTTTATTATTCCGTCCCTTTGAATATTCCATTTGCTCATCATTTTGTGATAAAACGAATTTTTTTAAAAGTGCATCTCATGCCAGAGGTAAATATCGATTTTTCCCAGCTATTCCTCTTACATAAAATCTTTTATCCCAACTACCAAAGCTACTCGTTCTCTCGCTATCTCGTCCCATTACTAGATTTCGGTTGAATCGAGTACTCAGGGACTTTACCATCGATAGATCAATTCAGAGTCACATTAAATCTTCTCTCACGATAGGAGAGTATTAGAATTTTTTTAAATTCATTACAACATTACTTGCATCTCATGTTAAACCTCATAGAGTCTCAAATTTTCACGTAATACACGTTCACTTGATTTATTACACGTTTAGTTATCTCTCTTTTCGTACGATTTCCTTGACAATGCCTTTTACCTCACGAATGGATGACACCCAACGCACAGTGTCTATCTTCTGTCAATTTTTTTTTCATCATATATGAATAGGAGAGGGAGTCACGTCACTCCACCGACGTTTTTCCATACGTCAAGTCCACGAGGGTGCACTTTTACCTCTATCCCTCATTTTTCTCCCTGTCGCATTGAATCGCTTCATTTTTCCCGTCAAACATTTCATCGGCCTTATTGAAAATCAATTTTCAATATTATCCACAATGAAATAATGAAATTTACGTTAACTTAATCAGGATAATTCGTATGTTTATGCGACAGAGAGAATTAGACATCACAAATTCCGTAAACTAAACATGCTCTCGGGACAGAGTCCTGTAGATGCTACAGAGTGATGGATGAAGCCTGGAGTTGGCGAGTACTGACATGTTTATACGCAACCTGTTCGTTCATGGACCACAGATACAGGCAAAAGTGTCTTGGTATATGGGGAATCTTTTGTACGGGATTTATCCACGTAGAATTTGTATAGTGGAGTAAAGTTTCGGTTCTCTATGATGCCTAAGCGTCAAATGATACAGTCATTGTGATTAATTGATGTCTGCGGACCACCGGAGAAGTTTGATTCCAGTTGCAGTGGGAGAATTGGTACAATGTAGAGGATTCTCGTGTGTGGGGGAGGGGTGAGAGGGGCCCCAAAAAGAGTTTGAAACTGCTCGCCCCTGTATTATAAATATCAGCCATGAAAGATGGCGCAGACAGCAGCCGGGAGGCAATGGGTAGCCTGGGGAATGCCTTGGGTAAAGGAGTGGAACAGAACCGGAATTAGCATAATCAGAATAATTTCCACCAGCTGACAGCGCCCTCATTCTTTTTCCGGCGACGATTCTCCCTGTTTTATTTTTCGCCTCTTTTTACATTCTCTTGCTCTCTCTCTATTTTCACAAAACCATGTGACATGATACATTTGTTTCCAACGCCATTAAATTCAATATCTATGACATGAATTTTTACAAGAGTTTATGGACTCTTTATGCCTTCTCTCACATACGTACTTAGGAATACAGCGTGAATTTAATATCAGGTCGTTACAAGCTTATGCCGAAGAGTAACAGAGGGGAAAATAGATCGGGCACTACCGTCGGCGAAAAGATTCCAACAAGAAACTTACTGGTCACGTATAGTTTGGATACTTGCCGCAGCATGGCGCCAAATTCCACGTTTCTATACTCTTCGAATATATCAAAGTTCATGCGTTTCTACCTAATATCACTTGCAACACCGTCCACATTCTCCACCCTTCTCTGTAACTGCTTCAAAAAGAGTCTCCCAAATCGCTTCACGTGCCAACAGGGTTTTTGGACCCCTTCAACTTTTATTCATTCTTCGCATCTCCCATTTCAATTTTTCTGCGCTTTTAACTGCGGCTAAAACGTGAGACCAGAGGACGGACATTCGCTCATATTTTTTATCCATTTTGGGATATTTATTTTGAATTCAGAGGCTATTTAATTCATTCGATATTATTATCCATTATTCAGGATGGGATAAAAGTCTCCAGAAATATCCGATTTTCATTCAAATCATGGGTAAATCCGTGTAGTGTTATGCGAAAACCATTGTATTCATTGATACCATAGAATAGAAAATAATAAACATTTATTTTTCACAATATTTTTCATGTTTCGCATTAATTACGTGGGACTTGACGCAAGTATTTCCGTTTACCTACTTTGTTGGAAAGTTTAGACAGGGGATAACGTGAGCCTATTTAAAGAGACGAGAGAGTCACGAGTATGTACGTTTTGAGGGTGCGATATCACGAGGGTTTTACGTGTGTTAAGGTATCGGTACACATAACTAAAGCCCACGTATATATATATAATATATTATATATACGTACTTCGTGCAAGACTTGCCACGTCACCGGCACTCGGATCCACGTCTATCTGTCAGTTTCCAGTCTCAAACAAGATGGATGGTCGGCGAATGGAAATCATGGTTGAAACCTTTTCCTCCCCCCCTTCATGGTGCGGTGCGCCCGGGCCACCCCTCGGAAACGTCGCCCTGGCGAGAAGAGTGAAAGAGAGAGAGAGAGAAAAAGCCTTTTATTCTACACTCCTCTCTTCCACTATCATTGTATGGGTGTGTACCTGTATTACCATAGTCGAAACTCAAAGATTCTCTTATCGATTTTATTAAATTTATAGTTCTCTCGTAATTACAAATTTCACTAGATTTAATACTAAAATATATAACACATTTATGTAAATATAATTAAACATAACTAGCATGTTCCTCTTGAATTTAATTATAGACTAAAGATAATTAATAAAAATTCAATTCTAAAGATTCGTAAAATTACCAGTGAAGTCTTCACTGTCCTGCACGTACTTCTCCATTACTGGTTCAACCTGTTCGGGGTTCTGGTCGAGCCAGGATGTGAGGTCAGGGAGAACAGGCAGAGTGGTGTCTTGAGGATTCTCTGGATTCAGAGTAATTGGATATTCAATAGCATCAGCACGAGGTTGATAGGATTGATACTGATTCTCTGGATGAGTATAGGCACTCTGTTGATACTGGTCGGCGTACCAGAGGGATTGGTTCTGATTTTGCTGATCAAAGTAATAATTTTGATTGAACGATCCTTCATAGGATTCGTATGGTTTCCAGTACTCCTGGCAGTTTGGTGCATTCACATTTTCTGTGACTGTCAGGGGAATCTGTTCGTCTTTGATATCACTGTATTCTGGAAGACGATCGTAGTTCTGATGGACCGAGGAAGTGCAGGAGGAAGAGGCGTACTGATAACTGTATGCAGGAGGTGATTTTCCGGGTGCTTGTTGATAGGTTGGTGCTGACCAATTGGGAGAAGCGTTTGTTGAAGTGTTGGGCTCGGGTTTGACAGCAAGAGACGAAGTTTTTGCTTGTTTATTTAAACTTCCTTCTTTGTCAGAGCCCTGCTCTTTCTTGAACTTCATTCTTCTGTTCTGGAACCAGATCTTGATCTGTCTCTCAGTGAGAGACAGAGAAGCGGCCATTGCTATGCGCCTTGGACGACAGAGGTATCGTCCAAGGGAAAATTGCTTCTCCAATTCAACCAATTGGGCACTCGAATAAGCTGTCCTCGAGCGTTTACCGTTAGGCTGCTTTCTTTGGATAACTGTAAATAAAAGTAGATGTAAAGTTAGAAAGTTGATTGAGATAGAGAGAAATGCGCTCTTTTTTGGAATAAATTAGGAGGTGTTGAGGTGAAAAAAGAAACGTTTTGTAATAAGGCTACCCGGAAAATTTGATAATGTTGGACACAGCAGGGGTCCTACCTCTACACGCAGACCGTTTGCATTCCTGCTGTGCCTCTCAATGCCTCGAACACAAGTACCATGATATTGGATTAAATTGTTACCCATGAAACTTTGACACCTACACTTTAACGGAAGCCGAATAATTACAAGAAAATTTTAATATTTATCAATTAAGGAATGCGTACTTTGTATTTTATCGAATAGCCTCGGGTTTAGTGATATCGAATCTACGTTCTTTCTTTCTTTGATTGAGCTTCAGGCAATTTTAGAGATTGTGGGAAGGTCTTTGTCCTGAGACAAGAATAATTAAATACTAACCTTCATTGGAATTTGATAAATTCTGATGGAAGTGTTGCTGCGTTGGTTCCTCCATCTTCATAGCTTGATGAATAAATTGGGGAACCTCGACTTGCACTGGCTCCTGCCACGAATAATTCCTCTGATCCTTCTGAATAATCGACGTATTCCGATAATTATAACTCTGCCAACTGGACCCAGAGCCAGTTGATTCAACGCTGACTGGAGACAATGGATAAACTGGATCCTCCGACCTGCACTGCTGATGCATTACGTTACCGAAATCAATGAGAGTCATTTTCTTCTCCTTATTATCACGATTACACTTGACGTACTCTTGAACTTGCGTTTCCTCCTGAGGTTCACTACTCAATGCACAATCATTGACTGACATTCCGAGGTCAGTTGTTCGCCAATTTGTAGGACATCGGGTCACCTCACTCTCCACCAATCACGTCCTTGCTTTTCCTCCAAAGTACAGCAACCCTTCGCCTCTAGAGTAACCGCCCACTGGATGACTTGACCCAGTCAGGTGCCTCCAATTCACTTGACCAATATGGAAAATACGATTTTCCAAGAGGGCGACGGATGGACGGCTTACCTGAGGATTTCGTCCTCAGACTGGGGCCTCCTTCCTCTAGTCAGTCTCACTAAAATGAGACATGTCGCCACACAGACGGTCTCGCACGAGCAACAACCACAATGTGAAAAATCCAAAATTGATATGTGCTGTGATGGACTTTCACGTTTCCCTGAATTTTTTCATTGAGGAAAGTCGATGACAATGTGCTCAGACATTTCGAAAGATAGCTCCTGCGATAACATTGCCCGAGGCCTTCGTATTACCTCGAGCATTCACGTTTATTCCATAAACAAACGGTAAAAAAGTGGCTGCAGAAAAAAATCGTGAATTGGTAGACCGGTGAGAGAAATTCGAAAGCGAAAGATTGATCAGCGTCATCCTGTCGGACCGTTTCACGCCACCCTTCTTTTGCGCCCTCTTTTCTATTTTTCCCATCCTCTCGCATCCTCTTTTTCTCATTCTCTTTGACTCGAAAGGGGGCGAACGAAGGCAGGATAGACAGAATCCACCCACTTTCTTCTCTGTCTCTTGAACCAGAGCCCTTTTTTTTTTCATCCTCTCTTCTCATTCCCCTTTTATCCATACAACCTAGCATCCCTCCGCACGGAATCAGCCATTCTCTATCCGCGCTAGAGCTGTCTGCAGATCCGCGCCGTTTTCCCTTCCATCTGCCTCACCCTCCCGACGATCTCTTCTCTCTACTTTCAACGTCGTTCACTTGCTCAGGACCCAGAGTCTCAATCCCCTCTTACTCTCTACTCCTTTTTTTTTTTACCATCAGAATTATCTTTCTCCTTCACTCTTACTCTTCGTGCCTCTCTCGAACAAAAAAATTCCTTGGAAAAAAAAAACAGGAATAAAACGGACGTTTCGAGCTGTTTCTTCCGCTAATTCTTTTCTTGCAATCAACTTTTTGCCGCACCATTCGGTCACAACTACACACCAATGTGTATCTCTTATTTTTCCTTTTATCTCACGACATTATTACTCTGTTCAAATAATTTTTCATCAGGAATTTTCATTCTTCATATTAACATTTTCATAAATTACGTGATTGTACTGATTGCCGAGTTTATCGTGTATTATCAGGTAAAATGCCTCGAAATCACTAATTGAGGGCATAAGTGCACATTTCAAAGTAAATAGCCAAAAAGAGACAAAAAATAATGAAGACTCAGAGATAATTACCAATTGCAGACACAGTAGCGTGTGCGCAAATGACTGTGAAGTCATCGGGCATTTCGTTGCATAGTAATCGTCAATAGACGATCAAGTATATGGGTAATTTTCTTAAATGGCTAATCCATACTATTAGTAAGTTAAAATACCATAAATTACTGAGGAATGACGTGTTGTGTTTACGCAATGCATGACAGTGTCATGTTAATAATTAAAAAATAAATATTTTAGATTAATTTTTATCAGTAAATATGAAGCATGGCTTCTTGAAAAAAAAAACTTTAAACCATATCGCAGCTTTTGTATAATATAATCTGTAAGTTTCCTCGATTTGGGGAGGTTGAGAGGGTGAAATTGTGAGGGTGACTCTGGGATGGAGATAGTGGGTACAAATAAAGATGGCTATAGCTGGTTTTGTGGTGTATGAAGAGACAGAGGTAAATGAGACAGAAATAGGGAAACTCGGGAGAATGTAGGCGCCGGGGGGTGGGAGGAGGGCGCCTTTTCCCGAGGTCTCACCGTTGTGTAACGGATAACATCGGTGGCTTCGGTGCCAGGAAATGAAAATCGCGCCGACACTGTTTAATTTAGATAAAAGCATATGTTACACGCCGTGAGGAGATCGTGGCTCCCCCGAGCCCATTTTATTTTCAAACGTTATATTCCCATGGGCGCAAATATAGCTACTCTCTCTCGATTGCAATCGATCTATTCTCCAATTGCTTTTCGGGACTAAATTACGGGGATTTTTCGGCCAGACGTCGCGCCGAATGGCCAATTGATACTTTGACTCAGAGGCCATGATGCTAAATGCATAAGAATCATCGTCTAGACGTTAAAAACACTTGCACGATAGGCACGTGCCATTACTGTTAATTATCACTCGCAACTCATTACTCTGAGTCAATTTCTTTTAAAAATTTGAAATTGATTATTCAAATTGCAGCTGCTGGAAAAGGGCAATAATTTTATTCAATCATGTTTACTTCACCGAGATGAATATTCAAAATTTCATGTCAAATCTCGGCCTCATCAACAAGTCGGGGATGTTTTACAGCTCCTGAAGAGGACTATTCACGAAAATATTACGATCTGTCGGTGGATCGTAAAGCGCTCCCCCTCTCGCATATCGTGTTATGTAATCGAACAATCGCCTCCTCATTTTATCACGAAAATTCAATTTCATTCCGAGATAATCATGCACGCCGCATTATTACAGTCTAAGTACACGTCTTAATCTTCAAAAGGGGAATGAGAAAATGCGTTTAGGTATTTAGCGAGAACATTGTCAACAACTGAAGCCTGAGGGAAATAAAAAAGAGGGAGAGGCAAACGGATGATATATTATCGGGCACTGTTTGCACTTTGACAACATCGCGGGGGCATAAAAACGCTGACTCATTTAAAGCGGCCCACGGGATTGCCGCAGATCCGCCACATCTCGGCCATTGTTTATTTTTCCCTCAGAATGCCTCTGCAAAAGTTCACTGCACAACCACTTTCTTCAGATTCATCCCTCGTTTTCCTCTCATTTGAGAAAAATCCTCTCTCTCTCTCTAATCCCATTACACCGCTCGAACCTTTATAATTGCGCCTTGTGCTATCATTTTTATTAAGTCTAATTAATTGCAATGGCCTGTTCATAATTTAAGTTTGGTTGAGTTGGAATTGCCAGCGATTTATTCAGTGTGTTTTATTTTTTTTTCTAATGGATTATTCGAAAGAGTTGGGAGATGGAGTTTGGAGAGAAGCGTCAGAGCGGTTACACACGAGATCGGATTACGAAACCGAGTGGAAATCCCGAAAGAGGGGTTTGGAAATGTGGGTCGCAGAGAGTGCTCGAGTGGATTCAAACGTGCGCACAGGGATATTCAATGGGGTAAATGGAGTATTGCATATTAAATACGTCAGAAGCCTCGGGATATTATTATTATAATATGGAGAATTTGGGTGGAGAGATTGTCCAATGAGGAATAGTCTATGGATATGCGTGAGCAATGCGTGCAAGCCCGATGCGGTTATTGATTGCACCCCCTGTCATTGACGGCGCGTCACGTGGAGGCGTTTTTTTGTCCATTTGCCAATTTTTTTAAATGCAAAAGTTTTATCGATATACAGATATGATCAGTCCATTGAATGATGGGAGTAAATTATTAACTATTTTTTTGCCATTCGAATAAATCTGAATAAATGAAATTTTCGTTTATTCTCGAAGCGTTGAAGCCAATAAATACCGAGGACTTTCGTTTACAATTACCCGAGGATTTTGGGCGAGAAAAATTGTAGCCAGACGTTGTCCATAAAGTTTGGCACGAGCCAACACAAAAGGACGCGCCAGTAATACCTCCCGCCTAGATAATCCCCAGTGGCGGCCGGCTTTTCGTCGGTGGTTGAATTGTAATCAGAGTCTCATTTTCGCAAATAAGTTTGTAGTTTATACCAGATACTGGAGTAATAAGGAGTCAGTGTACAACGGCACCTTTGTTGCAGACGGCATTGTCTAGAGATGAGCTTAAAGTGGTCAGTTCAAGCCCCTTGAGTTTATTTGCCCAATTACCATTGATATTTATGGCTTGACAAATTGGTCTCTGGATTCCATTTTTTTTTTAATGATGAAAGGGCTATTCTCGAAATCATCGGAGACAGAAGTGACACTGTTTCAAAGCTCTGTTGAAGCTCGCATGTTGAGTGATGGCCGCTCAGTCGACCTCGTAACCGACGCCATACATCATTCAAGATGGCTGGCTTCTCACGCTTTGGGGAGAAACACAAGGGTGACAAGCCACCCTCATTCTACCCCTCGTTTTACTAGCCCCGACTTCAACGATCTAGTAACTTTTGAATTGACGTGTCTACGGGTTTTTATTGATAATCGACGACAAAGATGAATCAATCTTCGGGTATTGGAATTTTTTCAAGTGAAGACATATTAAATGAGATTATTATGTACTCAATTAAAATGTAAATTAATTTTTTTTAATTTAAAATTGACTCTTTTCACATTTCTAATGTTTTAAATGTGGGGGAATTTAATTATTCTTGAGGAGAAAAGGGTTTGCATTAATAATTAGAGGCAAACGTCATCTAGCTTAATTCTTCTGTACTAGAGCCTCTGAATTTAGGGTAAAATATCCACAATTTGAAGGAACTTCTTTACCGATGCTAGATGCAGAAGGTTGTTTAGTCTCGAAGGTCCAGAGCTTTAGCACCAAAGCTCAGTGTCGCATATAAAAGCCAGAAAACCCGAAAACCCTCGGAATAATCAATAAACCAAAAAAAAAACCAGCTGCAACCCTCACCTCATCTATAATTTTTCCATTTTCCCTCATTTCCTCCCTTTATTAAGCAACATCCTGTGCTTTTCCTCCCCGAAATCGTCTTCCCACTGAAAAATCAATAAGAAACTCTCACCAAATGAAAAAAAAAAATCTTATTACGTCATTGAGTCATGACGTCGATCTTCATAAACATTTGAATTTTACGAAACAAATGGTTATCCCTTTATAAAGACAATAAAGGTACAATCTATCAAAAGATACGAGCAAATATTGGCATATCCATCAAACATACTATTGGATTTCTATTTCTTTCACCTCTCGTGTTTGTAATATCAAAAGATTATTCATGCTCCTGTAGTCTGAATAAATGATAAGGAGAAATGAAAACCTTAACTACTTTTATCTTGATTTTTTAAAAAGTACCCAGTAGCATCGTGTAACGTTGGATGAGTTTGAGCGCAACGGAGCGACAGCTGTTCGCCGGTTGGGTGTGCTATTCGATTGTCTCGCTCTTGATGATTGATGATGCTTGTGGGGTGGCTCTGCCTTGACTCTGTTCCATTCCGTTTTTCTTTTTCCCTCTCTTTCACTCTAAAAAGTACCCTGTCCTCTTTTTTACCCGAGTTTCATTCGTCTTTTTTACTCTCCCATTCCAGTTCTTTTCCGCCTTTCTAGACTCGTTTATTTTTTTTTCTCTGGATTATTTTTTTTACCAGTGAAAATGTCAATCGAGGACATTCCATGATAAGGAATGTGCAGAAGCCAGAGAGATAAATCCCACGAGCACATTGTACGAAATTATCCTGAATTTATTATGATTGATTCGTTAAATTAAAGAGAATATTAATATAACACTATAAATGTGCACTTTAATATCGAGGAAAAATTTCATCCACATTACACAAGCCTAATGCCCTTTTATCCATTCACTATTCTCCTTTACCCTCATTTTTTTCATTCAACGAGGCAAAAAGTCGAGTTTTTCTACATTACCCAAGTGCCTGATGTCTCTCTGCCATTTTCCCTGAATTTTTCATCTTGTCACATTATTTAATACGTAAACTACACATTTAAAATGATGCAATTGAAAAAATTCATCTTTCGCGTGTCGTAGGAATTTATAAACTGAGTATGAGTTTTTGAATGTTTTTTCCCCGGAGACTTTTGCATGGGAGAGAACCAGAAGATTCTGAATGGCGCCCTACCTGGAACCCCTTGTGGTCATAAATCATGTCCCCCGTGATACTACCCTCTGGCATTTTCCTGCATCACTACCCAACAGATCGGCGAACGGTCAGCATCACCTGGGGCCTCAGCAACCAAACGCAAGACATTTGAGGTGAGTCTTTTCTCCTCATTTTAATTTGATTCCACTTTTTAAAGAATTCTTTTTCGTTTACAGGAGTTTACGGCATCGAAATCGGATTAATGGATCTGCAGTTGTAACATCGTCCAAGCTGAGGAAGGGTGGGAGATCATAAATTTCGCCACACTTCACACAGATTCAAAATGATCCCCTTTTACTGCCAGCACACAAGTCCAGGGGTTAGTTCACTCTCGTCCTTCTTGCTGAACAGAAGTGTTATTCCTGAATTAAATTTTTGGGAAATTGTGATTTGTTGTTAATGCAAAGTGATAGTGAATATTTTATCCTGATGATGGAATTATTTTTTTGAGGTGAGTTTTAATGAGAATTGATTATAAAATGGATTTAAATGATAGTGAAAAAGGGGAATTCTTTCGGAATTCCCTGAGGAACTTTTCGAAATCCCGGATTTGTCTCAGCTGCACCATCTCGCGGAGGAAACCTGAAAGACTCCGCGGGAACAGTTGCAGAAGAATGGAAAAGGTGTCTCTACCCTCTCCAAACGCTCCATTCATGCCCCTCTCCTCTCAATTTTATAACCGTATCCTATCGCAAAAATTGTGGAGGGGAGAACCGGAATCTCACCAATCTCCGTTGGCGATTCATGACGTCCCGCTTTCCGCACTTCCCACATCCGTTGCTTTCATGAATCCTTTTATACTGTGTTAAGTCTGACGCATCGAATATTTATGCATTTCTTTCGAATTATTGTGAAAAAAGGATTTTAAGTAGTTTAAGTCCGGGTACGATGCACCATTCGCTATTTTAAAGATGAGAAAACCCTTAGTTTTAAAAAATTTATCCCATTTTTTGTATTTTATTTCCCATTTTTAAGAGTTTAAAGATAATTCCCTCAATTGCCATGAGAATTGAGTCTCCAATTGAATTCGATACACGATGCAGCCATTTTGTATCTAGATTGCAAGTGTATTGATCGACCCGAGCAACAGCCAACATCGTACGTAGCATCAGAATGACAGGCATGGCAGATGGAATTGCGCGGAGCACCTCACTTTCCCCCTTTTCGCCACCCCATTTACTCTTGCCATCTTTTTCACCCCCGCACTTTACTGTCCCGTCCGATCAGTCCCCTTTTCCATTGCCCACCCCTCGTCTCCGCCTTTATCAAAGTTTCGTAGAAAAAAAAACTCATCTCATGGCCGACTATTCCAACGCTTTTTTTCCCCCCGAATTAATTTATTAAATTAAAATGAAGTTGTATTTGCAGGAATTTTCAATCTCTTGATTCGTCTCCACATGAACGTCTCACTCACGGGACAATCCGATGGATTACCTCAGGGGAAACGGCGATAACGTGTTTGCGTCCGCATCCACTTTGTCCCTGACAAATGATCGTCTTTTTCCACGTATCTGGGATATAGAGACACTCTTCGGCATTATCCCTGGCACATGCTCTACTTCATTACTCAACTGTGGAAAATAATGGTGGATTGATGAATCCAATTAAATGGAATCTCATGTAAATTCGAGATTTGAGATAAATAGATAACCACTCCCTTGCGAGTAAACTTGGGAAAAAATAAATTGCGTAGACTATATAAGAAGAGAAGCATCCCAGGTCCATTCTCATCCGCAAAAATGCCCCGAGGGAGCTGCGTCAACGTCCTCAAGGAGCCGCGCCCTCTCTGTCTAGATTGCCATCTTCACGAGATGAGGTTTACTGTTTTCTCCTCTGCGAATTTATCCAAAAATGCTCAGACAGGTTTCTCGCTTCTTTGACGATTCCATTGGAAAGCTGAGGAAATTTTAGCCGGAAAACATGTGCCAAAATATATTTTTTTTAATTTTTGGAAAATCCAATGGAATCATCAGAAAATGGCTATCTCCAACCGTTCAATCAGAATGCCCATTTTACCCCGATTATGAATAAAAGTATCGATTATGTCCAGGGATTTTGAGGCAGACGTGAAAATAATCGTGCGAGGGTGAAAGCGAGTTCGTGATAAACTGCCTGGCGTTAACAGTAGACACTATGAATAAAAGATAAAGTATTGAATCGATTGAGCCATGTTTGGGGGTATTGAGTTTTCGGGTGGAATCCACAGATTCACATTCACCTGGTGAATAATATTTCCATGTCGAGTTAATGAAAAATCTTACTTGGATGCTCTTGCTTCTAACGAGTGAAGAAGGGAGCTGAAAGCTTTCCGAATAAATTATAAAGCCACAAAATATGGGACCGCCCAAAAGAGGGCGAATGGCCGCTCTATATACACAGCCCGGGCAAAGTCTAGATATAGACAACTCCGCTTCTAAAAGCTGGTGAAAATAGGAAAATTCAGAATTTTGTAAATTCGCCAATTTTTCTTCACGAAATCAAGTGAATTGAATGAAGAATTGACCTAAGCTACGACGAAACTCTGATAAAAGGTCCTGGAGCATCTGAATGATGGAGAATATTAGTCCATTGAAATGTTACAAAATTTAGGGGGTAACGTAACATGTAACATTTCAATGGACTATCATAACTTTCTTAATTTTGAATAAAAATCGATGATTTTTGGGGGACATGTGGAGGGCGATGAGACCTTTAATTTGAGCGCAACGGATTTGCGCTACGACCAATAGAACCCGAGATATTGCCAAAAAAGTGTTTTCTTTCAATTTTTCCCAAGGTAAACCCCTTCAAATCTGGGTGAAAAAATCGAATTTTCAAAAAACTCGAAAAAATTAATTTCAATACATGTTTTCCGCCGGAAATTTCCTCAGCTTTCCAATGGAATCGTCAAAAAAAAATTATCTCCAATATTTCCCGAAAAAAAAAAAGCCTACCCATTTTTCAAGGTGAAATGTAACATTTCAATGGACTATATGTTCATTGGATCGATTTCATAAAACTGTTGCGCAGATTTTCACTTATTTCCCTCGGCGCATGTCTTTCATGCACTCTCCTCCTTTGTCAACAGTTATTTATGAGTAATGCGTCTACGACAAGTTAATTCATCCTTCTGATTTCAGATTCCTGTTCACCGGATTAATCCTGTGTGTCTTTGGTATTTCAACGTGTACCAGAGCCTCCAACTTCACTGTTTATCCATGGAAATTAATGGTAGAATTCACAATTAATGCATCAGCAAAAATGGAAAGTAATAAACTCATGAATATAATGGAATAAAATTAGCATTCAGAGTGTTGAAATGAAATATCGAGATGCGAGTAACAGTCCATGTAAATCGCAGCAATATACTTAGCATCGAGTTAGGAAATCGTCAACTTGGTGATTGTTATTCCAGACACAACGCCCGGACGTACCTTCCACCAGAAACATTCCTTTCGATAATGGACATGGCTCAGTCACTGCCAGCATTTCACTTCAGTCGCAGCTACCGATTTCTCTGGTACTTGAGGTAACACTTACTTTACCATTTTTATTATTTTAAAAATTCGATTTTACTTTAAATTCAAGAATTAACATTTTTTTCAGAAACCTTCTCGTCACCTGTATTAATCAATAAATACAGTCAAGTGTTAAGTACGCCACGTCGGCCTCGTAAACGCTGTCTGGGAACGCAGACGCGTCTCTCCGTTCATCGCCAAATACATTTCACCGGATTACCAAGCTGTCGCACAAAGATAACGTAAAAATTCTAATGAAATTATCATTTTTTAATTAACGAAGACGTCTCAATGGTCTCTCCAATCTCAATTCCTTTCTACAAAATTATTGCTCCTATCAATCAAATATCCAATGACGTTATTTTTTTGCATAAAACCAGAATATTTTTATAGAACCATCTGTATACTCTCGCGTATGTGCCCCGAGGCACCATCATGCATCATAAAGTAGAACGATAACGCTTCGGAAAGTAATAAAAATCCAGACTAAACGAGTAGATTGGAAAATCCATCACCGATTTTCCCAAAAAAACAATAAAAATTTAAAGAACGTTTCTCGAGACACAATCGTAGAACTGGAATTGAGATGAGAAATGATGAGCAGTGACATGCGGTCCAGTGTTATGAATGGTGGATTTATCGAGTGGCCCGTTAACATCCTGCAAGTTTACGTAGAAAAAAGTGAAGCTTCCTCTTTCATTTCAGGACTCTGTCTCCCTTCATCTCACGAGAGATACCATTTCCCCGAGTTTCGATCAATACACGAAACCCGGTGAGGTCCCAGAGTGAGAAAGAGACAGTAATAGCACCGGTATACAGAAGCTGAAGTACTTTTGGGGTTTATACCTTTTCAAGAGAGAGAGAGAGAGAGAGAAGAGGATGGTCTCGAGGCAATTCCTCGGAAGTTGCTGGAGGGTAGCCGCGAGTCGTGGATATGTTTGGACTATGAGAGAAAAGATGATGAGACGCGTAGGGAGGGTGGAGGGTTCAGATAGAAGGGATTGACAGAAAACTGCGAGAATACACGAGAGTCTCCGAGGTTTTACGGTTGCAGGAGCGTATCTCCATTGAAATTTCGTGTTTCCAATCATGCATGTCTCTTTGCCTCTAATTTCCTTGAAAAAAATGAGTTTTTTGGGAGGTATTTTATCCTGGGGATGCGGAGATGCATTTAATTGATATGAATTAATAAGGATTATTGTTTTTAGGGACTCGAAAAGTCGAGGAGATGCGAATGGGCACATGCAGCCACTGCCGGCCCTGATGGGGACAACATTGGAGGGTGCGCACGGTCCAATCATCGCAGAATCCGGGAACCCCCTGCTCTCACCCGGGCAGCCACAACGAGGAGACGCCCCGCACCACTGTGTTACTCGCGTCGGGACGCCTTCTCTCCCGGTGCAAAGGATAGTCGAGACACCGTGCGCCGAGGGGCGTTGGCCCGTATCCTCGTGGATCCCAGAGTTCAGAGGAGAATCTTCGACGTCGCATCATGCAGTATCATACTACAAGTATACGTCTAGACGGATCATTCAATCAACTGTCCAACTTAATTGTTAAGAAATAAGTTACGTGTATCGATCATCGTGGATATAATTGAGAAGTTTATAGATTTTATTTGCACGAAATTCGTTTTTTTTATTGTTTTTATTGATATTGAAAGCATTGAGCTGGTAAATTATGTGATAAGAGTGTGTTTATCAGAGTTTTATTAATTCTGAGTGATTATTATCGATGGAACTAATTGCAAGTAAGGAATATTTGGTCATGCAACTCATTGCTTTCAATAATATTGTTATAGTATTTAATGATGATGAACGTCCAAAAATTCATATGATTAAATGCTTTTTGTTTTAGGAGCTCATGAGGAATCATCATTTTATTTCGAGTGTTCACTGGAGTGTGTTTGTTTGGTAGACAAGAGGATACAATATATTGGGGCCCTCTGAATGTGCAGAGATTTATTCTAAATGTTGCTTTGCTATGAGTTTAGTGATTTTTCATTAAAAAAAAAATACCGGAAGTATTTTGGACAAAAAAATGACAGTCCTGCAGTGTTAATACTAGAAATTGTAGTCACATCAGGTACGAAATGTTAGAATTCGTGACTTCCTTTTAACCGTATTGCAAATCTTCATGCAGAGTCACGTTCCATCATCGATGAACATTTGGAGGACGTCACGTATTCGACGCGTGCAACTTTAAAAGACTATGAATCCTTAAAGAGTTTTAACAGAGTTGTAATCTTTTTGTTTTCTTCTCCAATTCATTTCCTGCATTAAATGTGTCAATTACTATCTTATTTCGTTTAATTAACGCATAATCATAGATTATTAATGAAAATTGCATAAGATAGGCACATTCGTGATCTACCCTGTAGATCCGGGCTTTTGTAGAATTGTAAATATCAGAAGCTCGTCTCTACAGGTATCTTACGGATGATATGCCACGCAACTGTAGTTTGCAAAAGTTGGTGTAAAAATTTTGCTTCAATTAGATTTAAATTAGGCAATTATTCTTTGTGTATAATTAATAAATGAAATCTTTGATTTCTCACATTAACTCATGTAATCATGTAATTTAGAATAATAGAAAAAATTAAGAATTATTTATTGTAAAGAAGGAATTATCTACAATTTAATATTTTCATGGATCCAGTCGAGGTAAGAGTAGACTCGTGTAAACATATCTGGTTTTCCCGTTCCACATGGGAACATCCTGATGAAAACACCGACTATCACATCGTCAATGAGCAGAGGACCTCCGGAGTCGCCCTGGAAGATTAAAAAATGTGTATTCTATTCAATTAACAAAAAAATACGAATACTCACGTAACACAGGCCTTGACCGACTCTATTTTGCGTGCAGAATCTAGTGTCATCCCGAACGCTGTCCAACTGCCGACAAAGCTCTTGATTCTCAATCCTCAAGTAAATTTTCCGGAGTTCATACGGAAAATCGCTGTTTGCCTGGATTAAATAATGAATTAATTAAATTCCGGAATTCCTCTCGTTTTTATAAATCCCAGGACTCACCCCGAGTCTCCCATAGCCAACGCCTTCCACCTCCTGCCCATATCCCTGAATATCCTCAGTTGGCAGTTTAACAGGTTTCACGTTATCATCAAAAACAATGTCTTGAGTAGTTTTTAAAAGTCCGATATCATGTTCATACTCAAAACTATCATTTCCATAGATAATGACCTTTTCTATCTTGTAATGAGCTCCATCCCCAAAGACGACAGATCCAGCGACGATATCTAGACCAGGCGCTTCTCTCCTGCAACAATTCCTCAATTAAATGAATTCACAATTTTTTATTTTTTATTACTCACCCTCCCAAGCAATGGGCTGCTGTTAAAATGTATCGTTCATTCAGAATAGTTCCGCCGCATTTTCCCAAACGATTTTCAGAGGAGTATCGAATGCTGACGAAGAAAGGATACTCTCCTTTTACCGCAAATCCTCCGCCCTTTATCTTCGCCGGTGGTTTTGCTGTAAATTGTTGGTTTTTATTTAATGCGGCTTTTTTAAGAGGAGAATTTTACTCACCGGTCGTCGCAGAGATGCAGCACAAAATCCCCAACACAATTACTCCAAAGTACCTCATTATTAATGTCGAAATACGAACTTTACGATTTTAATTGAAATATTTTTATATAGTCTCTCGGTATTTACTTAATTCTACAACTGTTTAAATATTAGGGGGATTTAATTGGCAATGAAATTACTTCATAAATGTTTATTACATGTTTTGTTACAATGACCTTTTTATGTATTTGCGGGTAAATTCTTTGAAGGAAGGCCGTGTGCATTTGGAATAATTAAATATTTGATTTAAATTCGAAATGAGGCGGATTTTATGCAGCATTGGGTAATTATGTGCACGATAATTTCTGCAGTCGGTAAAATATCTCTTGTAGATAATTAGCGACGAATTGATTAGATAAAAGGAAAATTATGATAATAATTACAATTTTTACATAATTTCATGTTTAATTCTATTATTTTATTAATAAAAATGAAATTTTTATTTTTCTCCCATTTTGTGTCGACAGTTGATAAACATTGACATGTTGGTAAAGTAGAAATTATCTTTAATTCCTTCAGTATCTCATTTTTATCTGAAAAATGAAATAATGTAATTTTCATGAATTTTTAAAAGTCCAAGAAAAACCTCTTTTTAATTAAAATTCATTTATTTGCAGATTCAGAGGAAATTTCATCTCATTCCAAGAGTTTCCTCTTCATCCGTTTGCACCCGAGGCAATATCCTGTTATCCAGAATTCTCGTGAGTAGTTCAAGGATATTCGTAGCCCTCTTTGCGTGATCCCTTCTCATTCCCCTGTTTCCTGAACATCACACCTCAGTTCTACTCAACGTCGCACTAATACTCTCGGGATTAATGTTGTATACGATGCTCTCACGTCCACTATTAATTTCATCAGTGGAATAATACGTCATGATGCGAGTTCGTCGAGTGGAAGGCGTTTTATCCGAAAAATTCTCTCATCCAACAAAATTAAACCCCAAAAATTCATTACAATTCTTTAATCCCAAGCATCACTCAATAAACTCCAATGATTGACTGACCTCTCAGAATTCTCCACAGGAGTCGAAATGATATTTATCTCAAGGTAATTAGAGCCTCGCCATTTCCATTTCCATTTGATTCTATAAAAGACAGAACAGTTCTCTCGAAAAAACGTAGAAAAACCCTTTTACCTGCATGTAAATTCCGTCTCCAGCGGTGCAGGCATATTTATGATGGCAAAGGGTTGTGTTCAGGTAAAGAGCAGTAGAAATTGAAGCCATCAATTGTCATTGGATGAAAAAAATCCATAAAAATCCAACGTTTTTCCATAACACATATGCGCCCTTCAAGATAATGGTAATCGACTTGTCCGAACGTCGTCGAATGAATTTGACCGATAGTCATATACCTGACATGGTGCATTGTCTCTTTCTGCAGAATATACACCGGGAGCGCATCCTCAACTGCGACCAAGTGAGTCTCGTATAGCCACGTATACACTTGGGTTAAGGTATCCCTACTGGCTCCAGTCCTAGCCCCGTGACACCGCCGTGATTAATGATGTACAACGCTGAGCCCATGCAACATATTCTATTCACCCCTCTTTCTCCATTCCCTTCAATCTCCGTGTGCTGTTTCTCATCTCTTTTTCAACATCTACCTCCTCTCCCACCGCAAAAGCCTGGGTTAAGTCTCCTTTTAAAAATACATTTTTTTCATCCACTTTTTTTAATTGATAAATATATAGAGTATTTCACGTTCACTTGGGACTGACGTTATCATTCCTGTCGAGAAAATTCATCCCCTCGTTCAATATCCCCGGGTTCTCTTGTATTAAACATGAATAATGTAACGAAAATTGTGTTCTCTCATTCTAAATTCCCAAGTTGTGTTCATGGAATTAAAGAAAAATGGCAATTCTATCACGTGCCTTATTTATCTGGAATTTTTTCAGTTTATTGGAAACAAGCCTATCAAATTCACCAATTCCAGTGACTTGCTGTTTCTTACAGAATTCAATCAAGGGTTTAAACATTTATCAGAGCTCGTTACTTGGATAACTAGATGAACTAGTTGAATTTCATTTTTTTATGGATTCAACAATGTTTCATGAGCATTATGGTAGCCATGGGGCTCATGAGGGGAGAGAAAAAGGGCAGGGCCTCTGGAGCCCCAAAAAGACCCTTTTCCCCCAATAGCATTGAGAATCCTCAAATAGAACTGGGCGGTTCTATTTCCAGTGGATCTCATGCAGAGGTTTGGATGAAAAACCTGGGATTACCCGAGTTAATAATCCCGAATGTCAGTAATTATGAGAGTGACCAAGTCTGGACTTTGAGGATTAATTAGGGACAGAGTGCTGATGCTCGACAATTGGAGAAGGGAAGCTTCCACCATCATCAAGACCTCTACCCTAAAAAATTATTGATCGTAGTTTGGGGGAATAAAAAAGAATGAGTTTTGCATCGGTATTGGATTTGTGACAAGCAGTGGGTGATGTCTCATTGCTATTCTGCGGAGGGAAAATGCGACGCAGGCGTGTAGACGCTCAGCGTGCTGCCGTTAAATTGAAAAGGAAATCCATCACGTTTACCAGGATCCCCGATATAAAAAAGGCAATTTTAATGAATTATTTGAGGTGATATCAAAGTGATTGTTGGAAAAAGTTGATAAGCCAGAGACTAACAAGACAGTGGCTACTGCCAAGGAGGTGAAACTGTCACTGGTTTCAAGATAAAAATACACTCTTAATGAATCCGAGGAACCTGGGACACTTGGACCGCCCACGTCACCAGAGAATGCAGCAAAATTGGGGCTACTGGTGACGATGGCTGGACATCTCACGTGTCCGTATAATTAATTGATGAGGGTCCTCTCAGCTCGATCATTTCACCTTTTTTTTATTTCTCTTGTATTCTTATCTCTAGTCACAGGCAGGAATTTTAGATGCAAAGTTGTCTTTTGGGGAGAGTATCACTCAGGCAGTTGTCAGTAGCTTCCGCGCGGTTCCGCAAGAAGTGTCAGAGGCCTCGGGGGATGCGAAGGGAGATGCTTTGTAATTACGCAAGCTGATAAATGGAGTCATGACTGGTTAATCCCCTCCAATTACATTTAATGGGTTAGAGTCTGTGTTATTTTTAGTGGAAACACCAGAAGTTTCCAGTGAATTTTAACAACTGGAGACGCTGCTCTTATCTGTCGAACATGGAATTGCCATTCTGGTTATGGAAAATTAAATAATTTTAATGCACTTGGTGGAGACGTTATAGATACTATCATTCTCGTACCTAGATGTGTGGCCAGTGCCAGTGAAAAGTGAATAAACAAGGCTCCCTCTTCTTGTACTCGAGGAATCCTGACGTGCCAAGCAAGTCTTGTCTCTGGGACACGTATACACACGAGATGGCGACCACCCATTTCACGTCTCCGGGCTTCGGTATGTAGATCCACACGATTGTGCTGGAGAAACGAGGAAAGAGAGGCTGGAGAAAATGGCTGAAACACCATTTATCTCTCTTTATGTGACGTCATGGGTTTCTTTTTTTTTTATTGAGGTTTATTGGATTCTGTTATTTTCGATATTAAAAACAATAGACATGGGGGCGTCTCCCGTTCGCTTCTGAGTTACCACCCTCTTTTCAAGATGTGTATGAACATTGTACACACGCTTGCGCTGTGGCCACTTCCTGTGTGCCATGGGGACGAGGGAAAAAAAGGAAATGAGGTCGTGCACATATGCGGGTATCAGATATTCCTTTTTTTATTCTTTTAAGACTCTTTCTTTCTCTCTTTTCCTCTGGAAATTGTGGATTTTTTCACCTTCATTCTCACACAGCTGTCTGAAATCTCGTGAAAAAATCTAGCATGATGGAGCAGAAATGAAATGGCATTCATGGCAATCAACAAACTGGAGTTGTAACACGTTACTGAGAAAGTCGGATTATGATCGGGGAAAATTTGTATTAACATCTGCACCCTTCGGGGGAATAATATTCATTCATTTATTTGAATTTACGAAACATTTATTCAATTAATATCATTCCTTTTTTTAAAATTATTTTACAGTTCTCTATATACAGAATAAAGAGAATTGGTAAAATTATAATTAAAACTAATTGTCTACAATGTTTTTCAGTGCTTAAATGCTAACTGATTTAACACCTAATGATTTTGGTATTTTGTCACAGAATTAATGATTTAATATTTCGAAATAAAGAATTCATTAAACCAGATATTTCAAGAATTACTGTATTTACAATTCTCATTATGTACATTGAATTATTGAAGTATTGAATGAACGAAAAAAAAAATAAATGGTAAATGACAACACTCTTAAATCACACAAATATTAAAAATTAACCTCATAAAATAGAGTAGATAGAAACAGTTTCTTTACATTGAACTATTTACATTAACGATTTATGTACATTAGTTTCTTATAATAAAGACACTACGTCTCTCTAAACACGGGTATAATCACTTAAACTAAATAAAAGTCAATCAACACTCGAATGGCACATTTCCACAATCTTCACTGGATCACTACCTCCTAATTCTCAGAGCCACTGATACGACACTGCATCAATGTTGGCATTGATGCCAACAATATTGGTCAGATCGCTGAGCTTCGGAGTGAACGAACGTTACAGTGCAGTCAAATCATAATCCGATTTTATTGAAGTAGGTGGTGCTGCTGCTGATAGTCCTGGTGGAGTTGTTGCTGGTGCTAGAGGACTGATGCTTCCTGAATTCATGTGGCCCATTGGACCACCCGTATCCATCATGCCCACATGCAGATGACTCAGCTGGGCCTGGAGGTGAGTCAATGAGTGCGGGTGACCTTGGAAATTGGGATGAGAAGAGTGAGGATGGAGTGAATTGACGTGAACATCGGTCATATCGAGATTGCTGTCGAGACTGTTCTCCAGTTTGAATTCATTCGGTGAGCTGTTGTTGTTCTTCCTCTGATTGTTGTTGTTGCCACTAGTCTTTGAACGATTAGAGGATTTCGTGGATTTTGACTGCGGCTGATTGCCGTTTTTCCGCCTGACGTTCTTCGTGTTCGGCAGCTTGTTGTCCTTCTTCCATTTCATTCGCCTGTTCTGGAACCAGATCTTTATCTGTCTCTCCGACAACGACAGCATGTGGGCAATCTCGATTCGTCGACGTCTCGTGAGGTATCGGTTGTAATGAAACTCCTTCTCGAGCTCCAGAATCTGCTGTCTCGTGTAAGCAGTCCTCTGCCTCTTTGGCTCCATCCCAGGCTGGTAGGTGCCATTGGCTGAAAGATAAATATTCATTACGTCAATTTAATGTTATTTTTTTGGTTCGTCAATTACAATGTAAATGGGAGGGAGAAGTCCATTTGAATATCTATTATTCAATCAGATATCAGATTGAAATCTGTGCACCATGCTAATGATATTCTGGTCACTTGAACACTGTGCGAATGTATCGACTCCAATGAACCAGCAAAAAGTAATCTTGTATGGAGTTGCATAATTGCAGTGAGACTAGGTGTATTATGATTTATGCGTACGGCGGACCTTTTCAATCATTCGTAATAAACTTGGTATAAAGATTCTTGACAGCGTATACGTCGTAACAACACGTGTCATAAAAGCGGTAATATAAATATTCATTAATTCGTGGAATATTTATTAGATTTATTTTTGTTGGGTTATGCAATTGGCTTTTGTTTAAAAATAAATTTCCTTCCATCTTTTTTTTTTTTGTGTGAGATAAAAGATGGAATGAATGAGAGTCAAAGAATCGAGAGAACCTTTATTCTCGATTGTTAAAAATCATTTGTCCAGTGGATTGTGTCATTCAGACGTTGAAAAAGCAGGAGAGATTACGGTGAAGTTTGAAACAAATGTATTTACTGAATCTGTTCAGGAAGTCAAAAGTTTGAGGAATGAGGCTGTGAGTCTAGGCACATTCCGCTGACCATTCTCGCCCCACTCTCGACAAAATCAGACCTTTGGCATTTGGAACGGCCGTCGGACTAGCCTGCATACCATCGTCGAAACATGGATGCCATTAAAACGAAGGAAATTGGGGAAAAAATGGAGTTTTCGATGGAAATAAATGGAATTTTCCAAAAATAAAAAAATTAAAATATGAAGGCACGTGGAATTTCCTCAGCTTTTCACTGGAATAATCAAAAAAAATTCCATCTCCAACAGAAAGCATTTCGAATGCCTTGCAGCCTGGCTTTTTATACAATTTTTCATTTATTCAGTTGGTAAATGGGGAAAGAGGGTTCCCTGCGGTGGAAACGCATACAATGTGTGATTATACTTTTTCTATGGGTTTAGAAAAATGAAAAATGGTGTTCTCGATGGAACTAAAATCGCTGTTATGTCCTACTTGGGTGAAACAGTTGTGAAATAGAGTGAGTAGTCATGTTTCGTCATTAAAGAACCTGGAAATACTGAAAATTCGAGGTTGACGTCTTTTTGTTGAATTACATTGCAAAAAGTGTCCCTTGGAGCTTTTCAAAAAAGGAGCAGCAGGAGATTTCCCACTCCCGATCGCAAAAATCCTTTTTTTCCCCCGAAAAATACCAAAAAACAAATAATCAATTGAATTACCCAAAACCATCTCTTTAAATCCTTAATAAAAAAAATGAAAAATACAGAATTGAGGACAGGTGGGTAAAAAGGTGTCAGGATAAATTGCGCCTCATAAGTCTTCCGTCGGTTAGTGTTCGCCACACACCATGAAGATAAACAGCCTCCCATAAATCGTAGCATTCGATGCGTGAGGTGTATAATGACCCAGTGACAATAGAGCGATTTTGAAGATTCTCGAGAGAATGATTGAATGGGGCGATAAAGTGTTTCATGAATAACGTAAATATTGCCTCCACAGTACCTGTTTCCCCTTGGACAATATAAAAGGTTGAAAAAAATCGAGTACATTAGTCTTCCAACTTACCAATACCAGCCACATGATTCTTCTTCATCCAGGGATAAACAATCCTATCGCCATTGTCATTCTCATCATCATCATCATCCATCATGCCTGGGGATCCGTCCATTGGATCATCGTCCATGTCCTCCTGATCAGAAGCATCATCAGGATGATGCTGTGATGCTTGTGAGTTCTGAATGTGTCCATGATTGGATTGGAGATCGGGTGAATTATCACGATGGAGTGAATTTGTGGCCGTCGGACTGCAGGCGTTATTTTCTAGCTGCGGTTGCGGTTGAGATTGGGGTGGTTGTGGTGGTTGAGGGTGCTGATGTTGGAGAGCGTCGGGCGGTGGTACATGACTAGTTAACAAATTCGGGGATAATGGTGTTGGTCCTAGGACGGTTGAGGCTGATGGTTGCTGCTGTTGCGGTTGATTGTGCATTGTTGGTGGACAGGTTAGTGGTGGCTGTTGGGCTTCTGGCGGCATTGCCAGGGACCCGACGGCGTGATGGTGAGGATGAAGAGTTGGGTGGTGAACTGGGTGAATTTGGTGATGGGGATGATGGGGACTGTAGTAGCCACCATAGCCAGCATATCCGCCGTTCAATGGGACGGTTGATGTGGTTCCGTAGGGTGTGGATGCGGCTTGGTGATGGTGCTGATGGTATCCATACTGGAGTTGATGGGATTGATGGGTTAGGTGGTGTCCACTGCCGAAAAAATCACTGGTCGATGAGATGTAGTTGCTCTGACTGTACTCTTCACTCGGAGGAAACTTGGGATCAACAACTACTGATGTTGATGTCAAGTGGTGACTCGGTTGCTGATGCTGCTGGTGATATCCACCAGTAGCCGATGCATTCATCAAGAATGAACTCATTTTTTCTTAATAAAAAATTCGAATGTCGGACTAAAGAGTTATTTTTTCACTCAAACACTTTACACTCCACAATTCATATTCTTTTATCAATAAATAAATTCGCAAACTTTTATTCTCTATAAATAAACAGTGATGGCCATATCACTACTGTCACAAATTTCCACCACTCACTCTCTCCTCACCGGCGAGATTCGGTGGATCTTTCATGCGGCGAGAGCACAAACTTCTCTACATGTAGTAAGAACGGCCACATGAAACCAGCCGGTTCCCGCCCACTGGAGACCAATTACCATACCACGTGATACGTCGCGCACCAATCAGAGTGTAGCAGTGTCCGCGACCATGATGGATAACCGGCACGCATGCAACATGTGAGTGTGGCGCCCCGAGACCGCTGCGGCAGGTGCCAACAACTTTTCTCTATATATTACTGTCTAGTACTTCATCAGCAGTGCTTTAATCCACTTTATAGATTTCGAATTACCCTTTTTCCAATCCACAAATGAATAACCGTTAAAAATATTCAATACTCCGTAATTAACTCTCGCATTAAAAAATAAAACACACACATGCACACTAGCCTCTAAATCACGAATTTATGAAGAGTGAAGAGGCAGAGGCACACAGTACCTCAGCAGAAACTCGTCTGACAACTCGTTTGGTTTAGTGGGCTCCCTCCAGTCGTGGCATCGACGTAGGTTCTCTCCTTGCTCCTGTCGAGTGGCTATCCCCTCCATTTTCTTTATTCCCCACCCTCGTCGCCGAGGAGAGGCCAACCCTAGGCAACGAAAATACCGAGGGCCCCCGGATAGTCTAACCGTACCCTTAATACCCATGGATGCTGGCAACCGAAGGGGGAGTAACTCCTACACGCCTACGGAATCCATCTTCGAATGGGAATTATCTGAAACTACAAACTATCGAAATATTAAATGCACAATAAAGTGCCTTCCGCTATCGAATTAAATGGGATAATAATCGCCACTGCCTTGACCGCCAATGACTCCAACAAATGTGTACTCTGGAAAGTGTCTATACTCGGCCAAGTACAGCCACTTCTGGCCATCATACAAGGGGAGTTAGACGAGGAGAAAGAGGCGAAAAAATAGTTATAATGCAGAGTCACTGTGCCGACAGCCGACTCATTGCGTTTTACCGTGGCTACAATAACACGATGCTCCATGCTCCTTTTTGCGGGTTAAATAATCCCAGAAAAATCAATTATCCGTAAGTGAAGATTGGGAGAATTCAGATGGCCAATTGGCAAATCAAGAGATCATGGGGAATGAGGAGAGGGGGGGCATGAGGAGACCCCATACTTGTACACACAATGAACGTGACATTCGATGCCTCAGCCGTGAATAATACATATAAAATATTCCCAAAGTCCACAATGGGGGAAGAAAAAAAGAGACCATACGTGGGAGTTATCGATTTCTCTGAATTTTTCTCTCTCCTTAAAATTAATACGGATTCCCATGAATAAATCATAACTGCAAATAATTAAATTCATTTGATGGAAAAAGGAAAAACTTCGAATTCAGAAGAGTCTGAGAAAAGCGTCACGTGTTTTTTCCCTCACTCGAATTCATTTCTATTTTTCTCCCGTCCACTCCCGGATAAATATATAGGAAAAGAGGAGAGGCTTCGAGTGGAGTAAAAAAAAAAAAGATATGGAGGACAGGGATGTTGTCTCCTCGTTTTGCGGCGCGACCTCCTCGTCTCTATCATCGTGATACTCTTCGTCTTCTTTCTCAGTCTGGATTCTAGCTCCTTTTCTTTTCTCCCGGCTCTCTTCCGGCGAAACATAATCAATCACTCCTACGGGTCTCCCCAGCATGACAGCCCTCTCCCCCCGGTTTTCTCCCAACCACCCCCTATATAATAGCTACAGCAGGATCCCTGAATCCACTGTCCTCAAAAGTTCTCTCCCCTTATCTCCGTGCTGTCTCTCTTCTTTTCTTGTGCCATCAAAAGATACTGAATGCAATCCGTTGTATCGTGATACTCAATGTGACACTATTCTCTGAAACTTAAATTAAAAAAGAAGAAGTTTTGATGAATTAAAATGTCTCATTATGAACCATTTAATGTTTTATCTAAAATTATTTTAAAATCATGATCGATCACCCACTCCATCATCTCCAATCGTCCCAATATTTTGACTGTTAAATCAAACGGAATTAGTCTTCTGGGATCAATCGAAAATTCGTGAATTTCCCTGACTTATGTAAATTGCCCTTTGAAATGGGAGAATTCCGTAAAAATAAGTTCTTTATAATGTTTTCCTTCTGGTGAGAAGGATATGGGTCTCTGAGGATTTGCTTCTGCTGAGTCACGGCATCACGTACGATGAAGAGACACGAGCAGGGAGGTGAAAACGGATTCTCCAGAGGCTTTTTCTGTATGCGTCCCTGGTGGTGCTGATGTTCAGTAATTCAGGGTGATGAAAATCATTCGCACTTTACTCGGAAAACATTGGAATTAAAGAGATCCAGAAGTTTCTTCGAGTGTCCACTTTACTCCAAGCCTCCTCGAGATGTCGAGCTTCCAACTTGTGAGTGTCACTTGCACTCGGACAAAATATTTCATCGAATAAAAGAAGCCGAGCTAATTGAAGAAGGAAAGAGCCAACAAAGTGCCTCGTCACTGTTTCCATGCACTAACGACTCTCTTGTATACACACTAATGCCCGTGACGTCATGCTCAAGTAGAGTTATTAAAAAAATAGTGGAATGCGGATTTTGAGATGAGGCGAAGGTCGTGCCTGGACAATTGGAGTCGATTTTTCTTTCTCTTAGGAATGACCCAGTTAAAAATCCGGAGCTAATAGTTCTGAAACAAACTCTGGTCTCCAACTGTGTGACACTTTATCCTGATGTGCTTAACGGATGTCCTTTGACGCTGGTAATGGAGAAAAATAATTAATGGAAGTTAACACACGTCTGCAACATGATTCTCCGTGTTTGTAATTGGATATGAAGACCATTTACATGGAATAATTCGGGTAATTAAAAATCTCAGTGTCAGGATGATAATAAAAATGATTTTTTTTTGGGTAAAAAATGAAGGCTATTATCGAAGCCACTGTGTGTAAGTGCAAAGGGATGTTTTAAAACCTATACATTTCTACTGCAGGTCCAGACATTCGGCTCTCGCACTGACGCGCGCGGCAGCACCCATCAAGATTAATGGATTCTCATTGTCGGTATTTTTTCAGACCATTTCGGGTCTCACTTTTGAGACGAGAGCATTCATTTTTCAAAAACGTCAGCATCGTATATATGTATCGAGAACCAACGAGAAAAATTGCGACCGATTCGATCCGTACTAATGGTTTCGAATTAAGTGGAATGCTTTTTTTTGGGTCAGTCGGAGATACTATTTTGTTGTGTATTGAAAAATTGGATTTTTTTTTAATATTAAATCCAAACTCCCAATGACCTAGTGTTTCCATCGGAGGAAAGCCTTCCGGCAATGAGAGAATTCCATTTTCACGGCTATAAATCAAGTGGACAAAATGTACAGTAGCCAGTACCCCTTTGGCTACTGCAATTGCCCCTTATGTACCCTTTACTGATGCCCAGCTACTGCTGCCATTTTCCATTGTCCATTTCCAATAATGTCACAATGGCGCCTGGTTCCGCTTGATTATCCTCATTATTTACAGCCCTGTAAATTATTCAAAGCGACTCTTTTATTTGCACATTTCTGAAGAGAGAAATTTTTATTCCAAAACTTTGTGAAATTGTTGAGGAAACTTTAAACTTTTTGATGAGTCTATCGAACGCCATTATTTCGGGCAATCTCTGAGGCTCCTCACTTTCCGCGTTCTTTAATCATTCAAAGTGAATCAATCACCTATCCAAAGTGCTCAACTCTTCACTTCAACGCCGTAAAACTTTGTCTCTCCCATCCCAAGCGATTTGACAAGTACAAACTTATAAAATTCGACGGAGATCATGGAACTTTTTCATTTACCCATTCCCCTGAATTATTAAAAATTCATTAGTCTTGTTAAACTATCGTGATTATTTTTATCTCCATTAATTACAAGATTATTGATTTCTCCAATAATAAATGCGCATTTAATTATAAAAAGTGAAGAAACCCGTATTTCTTTATTTCCGAAGATTCTGAGGAAGCCCCATGAAGTAAAAATCCATGAACCAATCAGGAAGCCCTCGCGCAATCCTCGCAGCCACGCCTGCCAATAAACCGTACGTATACCCTCGTCAGAACTACCCTTATTCTTTTTTTCTCCCGCCTTTCTTCTCTTCCCCACTTTCATCTCTCATTTTAAAACTGGACCAAATCCTTCAAAATGGACTCTCCCCATCTGCCCATTATTTTCGGTAATTAATTCAGTGTTAAATACAGTTTCGTGCGCATTTCAATGCAATTAAAAAAATAGCAAGACTTGTAATAATCCACGAAACCTGGTGGCAATGTCAAGGAGCGCCGAAGCGGCCGGGCTGTCACAAAGGCATGCGCCACCCACCACGTCCACTGTGGTGCTGTGATCGTTAATCAACTCTTCTGGTTTCGGGACCCTGAAAAATCCTCCAGTATCTACAGGTACGTTTCTTCCCAATTTCTCTGCATGAATTTTCATTTAATAAATTTCTGCATGCGCCTGTGTTTACATGGACCATGGTAACACACACCAGCTGTGTCTGTTGACGTTTTCCCCATGGCAATGTGAAACCCTATCCTACTGCTCTTTCTCCCAATGACACAGCGAAAATCTCTCTTCTAATGCTGTCCAGTCATCCCACACACTGTGCTATACATGTAATTCTCTTTAACCCAGTAGAAGCCTTCAATGCACATCCTGTTTTGCAGCACGAGCCTAACCATCCTCCAGATGCTTCAGCATTCATGAAAATGATCCAAAGAAAAGTCTCTCTATCATCACTAATGCAGTTTTAAAATAAAAATAACGTGTACATGAAACCGTTAACCAATTTATTATTCCTCGACATTCAGCCATTTTGTACACACCAGGAGCTTCATGAATTTTATAAACGATATGTGCTGTCTTATTCGAGTTTTTCTCCATCGAATCTCATTTTATTTATACATAGTCTATGGCAAAGCCAAAGAGACCAAGCGAACCAAGGTGAACATGTAGAAGAAAAAAAGACACGCCCCAGGTGGAATGATTTATTGCCGCATTCGGTTAGTAATTTTCCAACCCCATTATTTTTACAAATTTTAATCAGCGATGGACCGCAGACACTATCGCCTCAATTCCAATAATTTTTTTATTATAAATAGTTTTGGAGAAAATAAGAATTATAAAGGAGTTGATGCTTGCATTAGGTATACAAAGTGTAAGGGAAGAAATGAAAGGACGTCAGAGTGAAGGAGCTCGGGGGTATTAGTTTGAAGGGTGGATGCGAAGAAAGCAAAGTCCCTTCTTATACATTTTTTTCCCTGGCGTTGCTTGGGAAAAGTTTGTTGTTTGAAGCACGGAGGCTCCTTGTCCGCTATCATTAATCATGCTGAGTTTTGGTTTGACTAGAGAGAGAATATAACGCTATATACAAGCCAGTATGCTTGCTGCTACGTTTTATATGAGGAACAAAAAAAAATATAGGGAGTCCGCGTGGTGCCACGAGACGGGAGAATGTGAAAAGGGAGGAAATCGAATAGTGTACCCCTTCGAACTTTCATTTCTACCCTCGAATTGTAGTTTCACCCTCGTGAAAATGGCTATTCGGACATTGGGGGAGAGCGTTTGGTTTTGATAGTTTTTCGCCATTGGAAAATTTTCGCATGATTAATTATTTATTTAATAATTTTCATGTAATTATTATGTGTATCTGATATAATTCTATCATTAGCTGTAGGAAATAAAATTAATCATGACGACGGTAGCAAGTAACCGGTAATCTTGATGCAATTTTTCAAAATTATTGTGATCAAAAGTGGCATATGGAGGACATTAATACTGCTAAAGAGTGAGTGAACTGTGGTATATAATTTTCATACTTAAATTGCATAGTCAAGAAAAATAAGAAACAAGTATATCGATATAAACTCAATGAATATCAAAATTATATGGGCAAATGGGATTCCAGTCGGCGGTATCAAAGGGGCCAGCAGGTGGTCAGGACCCCGGCGGTGCTGACTCCAAGTTATCCATCCTTTCCTCCTGCTTATATTTCATTCTCCAAGACTCCACCATTTTCATAGGTTCTATTCCCATTTTGTTTCGTGTTATTAATTGCTTTTCTATAGCATTGTTTCTGCCTGTGCTATCAGGACAATTATCATCAGCAAATTGAATTTACCACGCAACCCAATGCTCAATAGAAAAGTAATGAAAAGATCCCTGATGACCCCTTTGAAGAGGATGAAATAAGAGGCAAAATGCAGGAGAATTGAAGAATAAAAAGAAATTGCATAGAACTGCAGAGGTCAGACGTCTCTTGGCCAACACTAGATCATTAATCTATCTCCAAAGGTTCGTCACTGGCCGTCAGATGTGTGCCGATAGTTTTATTTTCGAAAAAAACAATTACTGCATTAATTTAAATGAAAATAAAATAAATTCCGTTGAAATGGGGGAAAAGCCGATGAACGGTCAATCGTGAAAGGCCGTCAAGCTGGATGAGACATTTTGTGAGAAAAGCAATGTCGAAAGCAGGCTATCCCTCCCAACTCCCTCTTAGCCACATAGCCGTCTACGTTTTCAGAGGCACCCTCTTTCCTTGTCACGTGAATCATTAATCTTCCAGTGTTTTCTCACACACTCGGATGTGGATTTAGAAGTAGAGTCGTAGGGATCCTTTATGTTCCCTTTTCACATGAGCCATCATGCCTCAATGAATTCTGTTACAGAAGACTTTTCACTGTTAATTCCAGATGATAATGCTTCATTCGAAATAAACGCAAATTGAGAAAATTAATTGGATAATAAGTAGGCTTGTTGCAACAATAAAAATCCACCTTTTCCATTCATTATAATGAGTTACGACTTTTTCCTGGCGCTTTCGCAATCATTTGCACGTCGATTAGCACTGAAATGCAATGTGTGAATAAGAGGACATTCTGTAATTACAGTCGCATAGGCACTTCATTAGTCGGCAATTGCATAAGCCATTTTATTACGATGAATAAGTACATTATTTAATATTCCAGTTACTTCGTTCACGAAAAACTCAAATTGCGGTATCCTTGTTCAGTTGGATGACTCGGCATCTTCATTCAATCGGGAGGAAATCTACCTTATCGATGCTCCTCGTGATCGGATGAGCACGTTTGTTAAATATTTAATTAAGACCATTGTTGCTCTGTATGCACCACACAAACCTCTCTAGAACCGAATTTGTCGCCTCTTATCAAACAAATTCGGATCTACAGGGTAGATGTAGAACATTAACTGGGCCTTCCTGTTTCCTGTGCTCATTAATTACGTTTTTATTGGATTCAAAGGCTTTTCCTCTTAGGCCCAGTGTTTTTGATATTCATTTGCACTTTTTTCCTAAAACAGAATTAAAATTAATTAACATTTAAAAGAGATTTCATTTCTGCGAAGAGTCTGTCATGTTTTTTCGGCATGTTTGAAAATTCTGATTATGCACTGTCACGCCTAAATAGAAACTAATCCTGACTCAACAATGATATTGTTGAGAATGGACAGGGAAACAGGTAAAAAAAAATATCCCAGTCACTAATAAGGAATCCTCAATCGTTGGCTATTTTTAATTGATTTATCGGATTATGAAATGTCTCGTTATCGAGGAAATTATCTTAATGGCTTGTAACTGCAGTAGTGAAAGGAGTGAAGGTCAGTCTCTGTGACTCGATTTACGTTTTTGCATGATCATTGCGTTCGTTTCCTCTGGAATTGCCTGGGGAAAAGTTGTTTGTGTCCTTACCATTGAGCATGAGGATAAGAATCCACTGGAGATCATCTGCACTTTGATTTAACCCCTGAAATTAAATTAAATCCATGAATTTCTCGTGCTATTGATGCTGATGCAAGTGATAGGAGCATTATTCAGGGACTACCTCAATGAAAACACTTCACCTGCTCCAAGCATGTTGATGGAAACGTTCATGAGCCTCAGAGACGTTAACGGATTGAGAATGACGCAGCTGATCTGAAGCAAGGTCGTGTTGTCTCATCTTAGCGGTAGAATTCTCTCGGTTTTCTTATTCTCCCTGGGGTTACTTGGTCATCATGTCATTCTGCAGAGGAAATATTGAATTATCGTGAGGAAAAATTCACACATTAAATCCATCTTTTAATTCCTACAATATTGACATTAAACAATATACCTGTAGACTTGTCATGCTAAAGACAAGCAAACCAAAGACTATCCTCGGATTATCTCCGGATAATCCAATAAGTGAACCGCCTCCTCAGGACCATTAGCCCAAGCGTTGACTTATCGATGGAGCAAACTCTCAAAATCCTCTGCCTTTATCCAAAAATTTGTCGTATTACATTTGTTATATTGTATTACAGCTTCTCTTCCTAATCCCTCTAATGCCGCCCACAATGCTCCTCCATTAGATGCGCTGAGGCGTTGAAAACCTATGGCAGAATGTCAAAACACGTATTTGCTCAGCAGGAACTTGACTCTCAACTTACTCCTTTACTAAAATAAACTTACGTGATTTCGGGGGCGTGTTTCTGCCGCATGAATGCTCATTGTCCCTTTTAGCTGTTAAAAATCATGGAGAATCTGTCAGAATTTTCGTGTCTCTTATCGACCCGATGGCAACGCCGACGCCGTTGCTATCGCCGCCATCTCAGGCATCCCCACTTTTGTCCATGTTTTTCTTTAACTGTTGCATGAAACTATTTTATCAACTGGGATAAACCTAGAAATTTTTTAAACACTATTAATCATTGGAATTTAGATAAATAATTCTGTTTCTGTCTCATGCAATTAATTTAATTAGCACGATTTATATTTGCATATGCATTTAAAATTCATAAATTCGCTCTACTTATGAGTGATAAAATGTGTTTACTAATTACATGAACATTGACAATTGATAAATCAAATATTTGTTACATTCTCAACTGAATTTTTTTATGTAATTGTGTGTTGGAATAGTGGTAAAGTCTAACTGGTTTTTAACGGATGACCGGTTTCTTATTCACACACACACACATATATACGCACCCTGTGAATGAATTCCCGTCCACCAATGACTTCCTCCAGTTGCCTCTGATTGTTGGGCTCATGCACGTACTGTAGTTCTTTTTTCGACGCCCAAATAAACCAATGGAACATCTGTTCTCCCTCGGCTCTCATTTTTGTCCTGAAATTAAATCGAAAGATCAGTACTGGAAATTATTTGGAAGAAGTGATTCCAGTGGAATGAGGTTACGACCTCTGACGATCGATTGTGCTCCTCCTTGAGCCACACGAAATAAAAATGGAAAAAGCCAATTTTTCGTTGTGTGAAAAATTCAGTTTCAATTGCAGAAAGATTTTCAGGTATCGAAATTTAGGTTCTGGGACTCAAGGTCATAAATGTTCCGGAGTTTCTCTTTATACCTGAGTTTTCGTGGAATATTAACGAAAAATTGCGAGTACTCTTCATGAAGAATTCGTTGAAATCGAGAGCATGGGAGCAAAAACGAGACTAGCCTGTGGGAACTCTTTTATGCGACAGTAAAAAAAGAGAATTCTCTCATGACGTCATGCCTCTTAAAACAGTGGTTCATTCCCATGAGTTTAATCAGGATATTTTTGCGAATATTCGAGTCATGATACAGTTCATCTCGTTCACGTAACAGCATCCATCATTTCTCTCTCTTTATCTCGTGTTTTATCGCGTCATTCTGGACCCTCCATCATTAACATGCCGATTCACTCCTGTCAATACCAGTTACCTAATTACGTCATTCCGATTACGGAAATATTGAGAATTCGGATTTTTTTAAGAGGAATGCGGGCGGAGAGAGACCTCCATTGGGCCAATAGCCGGTTTGCCCTCGAATATGGTCGAAAAACCTCGATTTTTAAAGAATTTTTATATTATACACAAATAAATTCAAGTAAAATTGGGATTTTTTTAAGGAGAGACTCGAATTCACTCCGACAATAATTCTCAATTCTTCAAATAAAAGTTAAATAATTATTCTAATTTGTTGCACTAAATCCCAACAAATTCAACCCGTTACCTTCTCGCAAATCGATCGGCGTCGAGGTGGCCCCCATTTCCCTCTCCCAAAATTCCAGACTCCAGAAAGTCACTAATGGCGCTACAATCGATTACATATGCTTGAATAGAAAAAAATGCAGCATTAAATAATTATAAAAGTTTTCCTACGATTTAATGAAAAAATTTGTGATAAAAATACTCAACTTACCGTTGAATTTACACCGAATTTCAAAGACCTCCATTCATGATAATTAATGAAACAAATAAACACGGGAGAATAGTGGAAACGTACCGTTTTTTATCACTGTGTGAGAATTTCTGGTTCTAGTTGAACGGAGATGACAGAAACGAGGTGGTACACTCCCTGGTTAATGCTGTGCGCTCATTGCTCGCGCATCTTTTGAGAGTCTGCGTGGTCGGAGGGGGTTGATGCCGGGGCGTCGCCATTTCGTTGAATTAAAATGGGAAAAAATGGGGAATTGCACGAGAATTATTGGGCAATCGAATTATTTCCATAAAACAGAGAAAAGAAAAAACGTTATCACTATTTATTTCAGTGAATAAAGATTTAAAGAATGTTGGACACTGTGTGAAATACGTCTGCGCTTCACAACGACGACGAACAGACTGAATCGGTTCTCGGGGAGAACTCACTGCTGTACGGAACAGCCATTAACATAAATTATCATTGTCGACGGTTACACACCAACACTAGTGCTGGATGAGCATCGAGACACTGTTTCTGACTCGATATAAACGATTTTCATGGAGAAATGAGGGTAGGACTGTTGCAATACGCATTCTCCCGGTCATAAATTCAACGGACCCCAGTTTCAGGCTCAATAAAAGAATACCTGAGGATTCGGCCAACATCTGTTGGTTTTAAGGCAATAAAATGGCGACTTTTTTTTCATTATCAAACGTTAAAACATTTTTTAATTAATTTGGGGAGATAATGGTTGCACGGACGTGCGGTAATTCCACTTGTTTAATTATTGATTGGAAATTGGGAATTCAGGGATTTTTATTGTGCTCGGATGGTTATTTAGAGTCTCTGCATTACCGGAAGAAAGTAAAACCTGATTTATTCTGTGAATCCTCGAATTGTTTCCATCTTACAAGTATTTTATGGGGGTTGGGTAAAGAGGGAATTCGGGAAACGTTCTTCTGCATCAGATGTCCCCAGGTACGACACCGCAATCACAACTCATGCGTCCTTCATCATCCGCTTTTACGCAGATGGGTATCCAAACGGCGGGCCACTTATTGTACCCATAATCTTCGTCACAGAATTTCCGAGTGCAATCGGAATTCTCCTGGCATGCTAAAATAAAATTTAGGGAATTATTAATAAGAATTTAAACGAATTATTTAAGAAAATATCACCTCGAAACACGTGCCCCCATCCAATGCCGATTATTCCAATTAATAAAAAGAAAAGTATCATTCTCACTGAATAAATTGGAGCCATTTTAAAATATTTTTTTTCAACTGAATGCTCCTCTCCGTTTACCTTCCTTAATATATCCAGGATAATTAGGCAATTATCGATAGCATTATCATTATTTGCTTTTAATTCTAATTGTTTCTAGGAAAAGGATTTAAATATTACTTGTAAAAAATATCAGAGGTAACGAAAAAAAAAACAGAAAAATACCGTGACTTTAAATTTTTTACATAACAAATGTTTTTTCTTTTTTAAATCAATTTCCTCGGAAAAAAACAATTTAATTATCAACAGAATCAACAGTCGGTTAAAACACCTCCACTTCTTACTACTGTAAGATAATAATTGACTGCAGGTAAGAAATATTCGAGGCTCTCAAAAAATTCCGGGGATTTCCGACAGAGGGCAGAGTTTCTCGTCCTCATGCTGCTCATAATCCCCTCTAATTTCCGCTAATTACTGGAGATCTTTCTCTCACATTCCCCAGGTATCAATTCCCTCCTAAACAATTTACTGCATGCGAGAGTAAAGTATGACAGAATTTTCGCGTGATCCCGATTCAACCCGACGTCTCTCCCAAGAAAAGCCCAAGGGACGAGTATTCTAGTACAGGTAACTGACAGTGTCTGAAACTGGAACAAGCTCCACTGTTCATTGGAGCTGACACTTCAAGAAACCTGTCCGTTCAAATGCCAACCCCCAAAAATCCAAGAATCATAAAATAAAACGCAGTAATGAACTCTATTCCATTAATTCAATTCTCAAACGCGTATTTGGCGCTATGTTCTCTTTTCTGAGTGACAGACTTCAACAAAAGGCAAATACATAAAACACGAAGACAGTGGTATTGGTCCTCCCTTTTTCCATTTCTCTTTACCCAGAATTGTGGAGTGGGTTTTGCGTTAACTCGGTGAGCAAAACTATTACAATTCCTCCCGTGGCCCCGGGGGTGAGTCAGGAGTGGGTGGCAGAGGGTGCTCTCTATACACAGCATCGCGCACCTGTCAAGAGAGATTTATAGCAACTCGAATTCCTCGACTGCTAGTCGGTGGCGAACCAAAGGGGCTCTTTTCTGGGGATGACGAAAAGAGGAGAGACTCGTCAGACGTACACAGAAACTTCGCACTTTATTCCTCTGTTCTTGCACCCCCCTTTTATTATCGCTTAAATAATACGTAAAACTTTGAAATCTAATATATAAAGGGAAATTTACGGGAATCTTACCTGAGGCACGCAATCTGCAAATTTCTTGCGGATTCCTTATCGATGATCAGAAGGTGAATAGAAGGTGTTTCAGCACGAACTAATTATGGACTGGATGGAAAAAGTTTGAGGTTTATTTTTTTCGTCGGTTCATCAAGCAAGTTGGATTGAATTTTGATTTTTTAGGGAGATATCGGGTAATTCTCGTTATGGAGAATTCAATTCTTTCGATTATTGAATCATTGGGTGGAGGGGGATTGGATAGTGCAGATGCAGAGGAATTTCGGGAGATACCCCACTTTCATCCACACGAGCTTGCAGCATCAACAGGTGGTTTTCCTGAACTCTATTGTAATTTATTATTCACATAATTGATTTAGTCTTTACACAAAAGCCATTTTTTTACATTGAATGATTCCATTGGAAAGCTGAGGAAATTCTAGCCGGAAAACATGTGCCAAAATATACTTTTTTTAATTTTTGGGAAATTCGATTTTTTTCACCGAAATTTGAAGGGGTTTACCTTTCCAAAATTTGAAAAAAGTCGATTTTTCCAAAAATTGAAAAAAATATATTTTGACACATGTTTTTCATCGGAAATTTCCTCAGCTTCCCAATGGAATCATCAAAAAAAATCTATCTCCAATATTTCCCTTTATTTCTCTTAATATTCATCCCTACTTCCCCTATAATTTAATGAGAAACATCTAAACATTTCCGGGTAACTGTTGATCCATATTTGTCCTGAAAATTCCCTCTCCAAGTACATCTCTTACCATGCCTCTCGACCTTGGAATGTTAGTGGAGATAAAATACTGAGGACTTGAAGATGCAAATGCACATCTCTTGTTGAATGCTTCCCTTTTGCCTGACCTTGACGTGAATTCGCTGCAAAAGGGTTTCCATCGTAAATCAGTGCTCACTCAGTGACACTTAACTGACCTAGGACTCGAAAAGTTCTACAATTGTTGATGAATATTCTCCCAAATATCTCGAAAGTGGAAAAATAAAATTACACAATTCCACATCAAGATGGGTCACCATCCAGAGAGATAGGACACAGTCTATTAGCATAAAGGCTATCGTCCTGGTCTTTGTGCCTCCCACGTATGTGGCGTCGCTGTCACTCACTGCAAATAGATAAGGAAAGAGACAGAGACAATGAGAATGACTCTGATGGCTTTTTCTCTACGGTTTCATCCTCTTTGTCTTTGATTTGGAGGCTCCCTGGCAGCAGTTACCCTACACCCTGTATTGTCACTGGCTGTCCAGCATTCCTGCATTCGATTATCTCCATTTTCTGCATTTCACAGGTCGTCGACCGTTAGCATAAAAAAATAAAATTAATAATTAAAATAATTGAGTTACAATAAAACTGTCGTATTATGAAATCAAAGTGGACGTAAATGATGATTTTTCAGACGAGAAGATGAACTCGATAAAACGGAATTTCAAATTGTTTTCGGGGGAAGAGGAAAAGAGGAGTCGGTGTTACGACAGTATAGAGTGGAAACGGTAATACTTGGGGGAATGAAACGAAGATGGAGGTCGCATTAATAAAACATTAAGGTTTTGTAGACGATGTATCGATGTAGTGTTTATATTATCTTCTTTGATGTCGACATGTGAATTGGACAGATTTGTTATTCAGACTACGTACATAAAAGTGGTGAAGTCTTGCTTCGCTCCGTTTGTGGAGAGAAGAGCCCTTGGTGAAGACAGACGTGGACGAGGATTTCAGGTCTCCGCCTGCCACTCACTATCGGCACTCTACTCACCAAAGAAGTGCACCAATTCTATCTTTTTTTTTTTTTATCAACAAAAGCCTACGCTTTTTATTTTTTCATTATACATTAATTCTCATTTCTCCAACTGGCGAGACTCTACCCCCACCTTTAATAGTTTCTTGAAGATTCTGAACCTTGACTCTTCATTAATCACGCGCTCGTGGTATCAATGACTGGCTGAGTGAGTGACAGCATGGGCGAGAGAGGTATTATACGTATATCAATACACAAGAGTCCCTGAGGCATCTAGAGTCGATGGCCGATCGTGAGAATTTCATTTATTTCAAATTTCAATGTGATAGTTTGTGGAAATAATGAGATATGAATTATTACAAATGACTATTTTCAATGATTCAGAGTTCTAAGGCTTTCATGAGAGGTCAGAGATCGAGTGAAAGGAGACAAAAGGTAAGGATTCCTTGGACATCGTAAATTACGATGAATTAGTATGCATATTTATGGAATCAGAGTGTTTCGGGATTTTTCGTGGTTCTTTAGGCTTCACAGGGTTAAAGAGCCCATAAATTATCCGAGATTTTGTTATCTTGAGAAAAATTGAGACTCCAGGTAGCTCGAAGTCCCTGAAAATCTCTCAACTATTTTCACGTATTCGCACATTTTCATTTATCTGTTTATTCTAATGGGAATTCAGTCATTGGTGATTTAATGCCAACCAGTAGGATCGTAATTTCCATCTGATGACGCGGGACCACTGATCTTCGTTCAAAAAAACATATACCCATTACTTTAACACAGAAATTCACAAACTATTGGAGAAGAAAAAAAGTAAAATAACATTAATAAATAATGCCGAAATGTTTACGGATTCTACGGATTTCTTGGGACAAGATTAATTGCCTCTGATTTAACCGTGGACACTAATAAAGAATGTGGCGAGTCGTTGATTTATCACGTGTTATTGGAAATTAAAATTTTGCGGATCAATGGGCGAGAATAAATCAGACTTTTTCCACATTTTAATGCAAAGAGAAAGGCATTATGGTGTGAACTTTATTGGAAGTTCCATCGTGACTTGATTCGAACCGTTTTTTTTTTTTTAATACCAGAGAAAATATCATTCGGAGGTAAGGACCCCCCGGAGCCGTCACGCGATTGTATCAGTTTTCAAGCTCCACCAGTTGAATTTATTTATTTTTTACAATGACTTGCGGGCTCTTGTCTTCTGTGGGATCATGCTCGCATCGAAGCGCCTATTGAGCTCCCGTATGTGTATCTGTATCAAGCTATCAGTGCTTGACCTCTCAATTTACTTTTTATTATTCCGACGTTATCGTAAACTGTAAATACGCGTCTCTAATTAATCATTTTCAGTGTTATGACGTTGTGATTGTGAGCCGCATTTTCAATGAGAATGATAACGTTTATTCTGACACTTGTCCGAATTATCACTGATACATGTTTTATGGTGCATTAATATCTAGGTTTTTTCCAGGATTTTTAAAGAAAGTTCATTATTATAGATTTTTTTTTGTATGTTTTCCTTTGTTTTTTCTTTACGTCATACCATCCAATAATTACAATTTAAATTATATATAATTATACGATTCTTACACGTGTACGGTGCTCTAGGTTTACGTATTTTTTTTTTTTTTTTAGTAAGTAGGTAATTCCCATTTTTACCTAGACTATTATGTATATTACATGGAATGAAGTAACATGTCAGAAAAAACGCTACGCGAACGTAATACTTTGAGCTTAATTCAAGTTTCTTGTTTTTTTTTAAATTCCTCTTAATTTATTAATTTTGTCAACATTTTCTTTCATTCATGATAATTAAACGAAAATCATTTCACATTCAATAACAAAACAATGAAATTTTCGGTTCTATTTTTCTTTTTAACTATCGCGTAGGTACGGAGCGTGTTTTTTTAAAAATTCAACGACACGCGGCGTTTATGAAAAACAACAAAAAAAAAAAAAAAATGAAAAATCATAACGAAACAAATAAAATACATTATTAACACTGGACAATTTCAATCAACAGACTCATTCTCAATATAATCATAGTATAATAATAATGATGATAATAATGGTAATATAATAATAATATTTGAAACGATATTATTTTGAAATTTGTTGAAAAGCTGTGAAAATGAATTTTTTCCAAATTTTTTCTATTCATTAATTCAGTCACTCGTAATTAATTAATATCAATAATAATTATGTACAAATATTTTAAATTTCAATTATTATTCACTTTAACTCATTTTTAAATTGTATACTCATTAAAATCCCTGTATGCCTCCGAATTTGCTTTTCCCTCATATTTATTAAATAATTTAAATATATTTATCATAACTAAACACAGATTTAATGATTAATTTGATTATTATTTTGTTTTTTTCTTAAATTTTTCATCTGTTCATTTCATATCACAAGATATTACATTGAATTATGCGGATGTACACATATAATTACGTAATTTACGCACCTGCCTAACTAGTGCATTCACAAATTAATCATCCAATTAATTTGTTTTTGCAAATTCATTGCGCATTCAACGCACTTCCGTTCAACTTTATTAATAGTATTTTTAATGTAACTTCGTTTATCATTTCATGCGCCTTTTAATGCATTTTGGAGACGGGAATTCATTTACAATAAAACATGAGTATACTATGTACAAATTACATCCTTAAACATTCAATCAATTTTAATTACGTTTTTTTTTTAATATATTTGGCCAAGAACACTTTGAGCATTAGCAGGCAATCTTAAATACTAGGACTAAAAGAGCGACATTCTGTTTTTAAATTTTCACTGTACAATTTTGTACATTTAGTGTCATTATAATTTAACATCAGAATGTGGTACAATTTGCGATAAACATAAGTACCTTTTTTCAAAAATTCAATACATCACTGAATAATCTAAAATCCTTAAACACTACTGAGATTCATTAATCTCGCCCACAGAGTCTCTCTTCTGCAATTGCATTTGAGATTCACCTCGGAGCGCAGTCCAGTCTCAATTAAATTCAGGTAATTCACGGTGATTTGATAATTCGGCTTTTTCCACGTCTTCATCGTCCCTCATTCACCTCTAGAAAAAAAACCCGACAAATCCAAAATTGGAAATGACGAATAGCTTCTACTTTCCCGATCAACAAATCCGATGATCTGTCAATCCTATTTGACGATGAAGCACGATAAAAATTGTTGGAAAAAGCCTTAGAAATTCTGTTCACCGTACATACCCGGAAACCGGACAGCATGTGCCCCGAGCTCGGCGGGCGAGAACTCGTCCTATGTGGCCAAATGAGCAAACTGGCCTGGGTGAGGTGCAAACTGGTAGGGATGACCATACGGCGACATGTGGTATGGTACAATGTTCATGCTTGCCATTTTGTGCTCCTTCTTCCACTTCATCCTGCGATTTTGGAACCATATTTTAATTTGGCGCTCGGTTAGGCACAATGCATGAGCAATTTCAATGCGTCTCCGTCTCGTGAGATATCGATTGAAGTGAAACTCCTTCTCCAGTTCCAGAGTTTGATACCTAGTGTATGATGTCCTCTGGCGTTTTGTTTCTCCATTGGCATTGACAGTACCTGAAAGCAAATTAATCCACATTAGATGAATTGTTCTATTTGAACCTTGTGACCCAGTCAACTTTGAGTCTCTGATTCTTGTTAATTACAAAATGCCTGCTGGCCTAACAGCTACCGGATCCCTGGTCACTTGGCAGCTGCTTTACCTATTTGCTTGACACGCCTCGACCATAAATTCATTTTGCAACGCTATTATTACGATATCTCCTTTTCCAACGTGATCACACACCTACTCCTTTCGCATTTATGAAACACACAGACCCCCCTGTAACTTCAATCGTGTTTATTCTATACTATACTCTGTTAATTTATTTAGACGCTTTCCAATTGCTGCGTAAATCAAGTCAGACTCTGCAATTTAAAATTCATTTTTTTACCCGAGGCTCTGTATCAGTATCATCAGAACGATTAACGCCAATTTCTTGGGGTAATTCTTGTTTTCGGGTTATTTCGTTAATTTGTGGATTCGACTGAGCGTATGATGAGTTTGTTTGATTTGGGGGCTCATTTGCAGCAATAATGAGTACACTATTAATACGATGTGAGTGAAGAGGGCGTGTTAATGCTAGTGTGAGAGGAGGGAGGATGAAAGTAGTTGGAAAACGGGATAACTGAGGTTATGAGAGACCGCACAGAAGCGGAGAGTTTTAGTACTTTTGAGAAATGAGCTTAATGACAGCGTTATCGCTTTCCTGGCGATGTAACACGTTATGGAATTTATGAAAAATATACATTTTACGTAGGTGAAAATAAGCGAGTGATTAAAGAGAAAAATTCATGAGGAAAAATAATAAAAAATGGCATTTTTTAGGCTTTTATTTTTTCATTTCTCTCTCAACAAAGATTCGTGCAACGTCCCACGTGTGTCCCGTGCATTATACCGTCTCATATTGATGATGTACAGTTATAAATGTATGTGTATATGCCATTGGGGCATCCCCGATGCTCATCGGGTGATTAATTGATCTCACTGCTCCGTCGACATCGATACAGAGGCCATAATAGATATAGTGGATTATTCCAGGGGTCCAGTGTGTGCCTCGAGGCTTGATTTTTTCCGCGACATTCCCGGCGTTCTACAAATTGAAAAATACTCTCTTCCTGTCCTACATAACCCGGGTGGAAAACCTATACAATCCTTCTTCAATCTGTCTTGCCCACTTCATTTTTCAAAAATGAGAATTTTATGAATAGCTTCCGTACGAGTTCATCTCGCACTGTCATATCTTTGGGGGAATTCATTGAATTAAAAATAGATGAAAAAAAAAAAAAGTTGTGGATTTTTCGTTTGAATTAATCGCTCGCATTTGGGAGAACAACCGAAGACTTCCGATGCGCAAAATATGCGAGACTCTCTCATGTATTTCAAAGAGTGTATGGGTGTATTGCCCCCTCTTGGTTTCTATTAAGAGCGAGGCCGTGCACGAATAAGCTAGACACGACGTGGACGTGACATGGAGATGGCTGACACGGAGACACGGCACTGCGCTTAACATCGCCCAATGCTTCTCATTTTTTTCCTCTTATTTCTTCACCTCCCTCATGTGCTCTCCAAAAACTATTCAACTCGTCAGCCTCTCAGCAGTGTCAAATGATGATGAAAAAAACGCTTTTTTTTTCCTTCCTTCTCTCTGACCTCCTTGAGATGAAACTGTTTTCCATACGCACATACATAAAATGAGAAACAGCTTAATAATCCGTGACAGCGATAAATCTAGCGTGTTTAATATTCCCTAGCTTTGAAGTGCGATTAAGATGGTGAATGTAAAAATACCCGAATTTTCAAAGAAATTAAATAGAAATCAAATTGTGGAAAAAATTGTAATTCAAAAAAGAGTCAAGACAACTGGCATTTGGCCAGTCTCATTCGTACGAACGAATAGTAGTTAACTAAACCTAGTGACATTCGCCAAAACGTCGAGTGCGGGCCTCGAGTCTTTCAGGCACAATTTAAATTTACCTTAAAGCACATTTTGCGTCATTCCGAAGGAAAATAGGAGAGGTGCATGTGACAGTGAGTATATAAGCATTAAACTTCTTTACTGATTTGCGAGCTGCTGCGACAAAACAGCTGCACATGAACGAGATTACGCAGATGAGATTCTTCGGTATCAAAAGCACCCGATTATCTCCAAGTGCAATGACCATAATCCCTTTCTGTCAATTGTCCTCTTTTTGAGGATGCCAGAGAGAGGCAAATGTGGATCGAAGGAGAAGTTGCACTCCGAATAATTCATGCTGCTGTCTCTGACCCCCACAACATGGCAAAAAGTATTGAGATACATTCTCAAAGGTTCGATGCCCTAAGAAGAGCCTCATGGACCTTTACAAGTGGCATTTGAATGAAAAAATGAACAGAATCTAATCGTTTTTACTCTCTTATCTATCGCCCACATGATAAATACATTAAAAATGTTGTAACATTGATTATCACTCCATTCCCCTAAAAATTCAAGAAGAAAAAAAGCCTCGAGTCCCTAAATCACCGGTTGAATCCATGATTTAAGACTCTGGATACTCTAGTAGCCTGTCAATTTCGATAATTCGCTTCATGACTTCTGGTTACACGCGTTTATCTATCTTACATACGTGTTGGTTAAAAAAACCAGAGGAACTATATATCCTTACTCCCATAATCTCTCTTCTCACTCACAATTCGGAGGGGAGAGATACTTGGGTAAAGCCGAACGTTGTGGTAGACGTTGTGTATTTATTTATGGCCTCTGGGGTCGTCGGGGTGCGCGCAATGGGACCGCCCCAACACCAACAAAGAGCAATGTGCACTGTAATACGTGAATCTGCATCCACCCACGAGAATGAAGTCATTTCTCGCGAATAAACGCTCCTCCTGTCCTTGATTTTCTCTGGCATTTTCCCGGCACCTTCGACACACGCTTACACGATCTCCGTGTGTCCGTTACGAGTGAGGTCAGTAATGCGGATAAATTACAGATTTAATTAATAAAGTGATAAGGCGCGCATATTTTCACATTGATAAAGTGGGAAAATTTATGGGACTATCGAGTGTGTTACGGCAGGTAGGCACGAATAATAGACAGAAGCGGGAATGTCACAGTAATTATTGTGGTCTGGAAAATAAAAAAGTGATAGATTTTTCTCATTTTAAAAACCTCCCCATTCAGTCATTCGAGCTCGTAAATCCTCGGGGGCCCTGGGCCCTCCTCGGTGGGGGCCAGAAAAGGGCCAAGAGTGCCAGGGATCAAGGATCCCCGTGGCGCAAAACTCGAGGAGAGAGAAGGAGCAACAGGCGGCTCCAAATCGTGAGCACATGTCCTACCGCCATCGGCAGACGCTCATTTCGCCCGCAAAACCGATCCAATGAGAATTTATGTCCCAATAAGCCATTTGTATATTCATCCCTGCGGAAATTAAAATTAACTGTGAGATGTTACGATAAATCAGAGGATGATTGAGGGAATTATTAAAAATTCATTGATGGTGTGAATTGACAGGCACTTGGGAGTCATTCCCAGTGGAATAAACGTTTCTCGAGGATAATGCGAGAAAAAGCGAAGTGAGCAATGTTAGCATCGTGTCCGTGAAAACCAGTTCTAAACGCTCGACCTCGATCATTGAAAATTCTAGATAATAAATGATTCACAGGTAGGAATAATTGTTGGGAAATGCCATTCACTTTCATAATGTAGATTAAATTGTTTAACTGTTCAATTGAAATTATTATTTTATGAATTTTATTTAAGTTTTGAGGTGGACGACGGGTTTGAGGGGTAAAACCCGTTTTGCCATGAATTTGACCTGCCGATGCAGAGTTTTACCTTTGAGATGATTCGTATCTCGAGAATTGCACACCGAAGGAGAGAAGCTAATACAGCACTCGTGTAATCGTCCCAACAAAACGCACAAAAAAGGGCCTCTCTCTTTCACTGGACAGAAACCTTTATTTATGGCGAAATGATCAGGTTGGTAATTGCGATGCCTCCACACTTGCAAAAGCAAGGGGGGAGGCTCTATCTTCCGGCTTCATCCAGGCCAGTGCTTCTGCGGACCCCGAGGAGATACATGTATTTATAATCTCCGAATTATAAATTCATTTGTGAAACAATTGTGGACAAAATAATAGATAAAATCAGCCGTTAATCATTCGAGAATTTTGAGATGAAAAGAAATAACTGTTTTTCTTATAACCCACAAGAGTTTCATAACTATTAATAGATTTAGTTTCACGTCTACGTACAGTCTCACTCACGAAAAAAAAATCTCCTGTTTATTATTTTTTTTAGAAATTAATTTTAGATGCACGTTTTTTTTTTTCTAAATTCCCCCGTTTATGCGAAATGCTCAAAGTTTGAGTGGCAAGTCTTTATTTTTTCCTCTCGGGCCATACATTTGAGGCGATATTTCAATGTCAGAATTTTCGGACCCTTTTTCCAGCCTCCGATATTCTTAAAATTTACCTCATTCATTCTGAAATTGCAGCGACCTTCGGAATTGCCGATTTTTCAAGCGAAAAAAGGAGGCACAAAGGGTGTGGAATTTAGTTCACGCAGAGTAGCAAAATGTTTAAAAATGGAACGGCCTTCACGGGCCAATTCTTGAGCTTCCGTAAACACAGAAAGAGCACTGCAACTGTCAATAATGACGCCCAAGATAAAAGAAGCTATCGATGCCCATGGCCATCAGAAGAATCATAAAGAGAAAAAGAGTCAACTATCCTCACTTCACTCCTTCATTCTCACAATGTGCCTCTGATTTATGACTCTGCTGGGCACATACATAGAGTTACACACGATATCATAATACCATTAATTCTTCGTCAAATTCCCGGCTGACTGAATCATAGCGGTGCAGTAAATCATGGCGCGACTAATGCGCACACACGCGCTCTTATGCTGGACCAAAATCTTTGAGGAATAAACCGTATTTGTGTGTGTGCCATCATTCTTATCTCCTTTTTGAACCACAGAGGCAGGTGGATTCGATTCACAGGCATTATAATCTTGATCTTACACACACGCACGCATTAATACACACGTTTCCGTATTTTCGAATAAGCCCTCATCGTTACCAAGTCAAATAGCTGAAAAAATAATCCCCGGCTGTTTACGAAAGACGGATAAAATACATCCATTATTCCGAGAATCCCCGAAAAATGAGAGGGGCATTATTATGCCATCGGTAATTACTGATTACGCATTTACAAATTGGCGATATATCATTTGCCCTTTTTTTTTTTTCCTTTAAACTCGTGATTTATTCATGCCTTTTATCAAGGCCCCAACGATGCTTTCGATGCATAATTTCACCCGGATTTTATTATTATTTAAATTATGAAGTGAAGTGGATAATAATTCGATGTGAATTTTATGATTTCAAGACTTCCAGAAGATTCCATTGTTTCCATAATAAAAAGCCCCTGAATTAGATAAATTCACGCTGCCTTTATGTGTTTCGTAAGAGCGTTAATGAGCAGTAGAAAGAACCCATAGAATCTTCAGTAACCACATTGTGGAGGAATGAAAGACCCTGATGAACTGCTATATTTCAACATCTGACCCCTGAATAGTCTACAACTAGATTCTCTAATCATCAATTTCTACTCACTCTGTCCAATGTGAACTCTCTTCATCCAGGGATAAATCTGCGGCGGATTGCCGCTGCTGGAGTTGCCCTTGTTCGATGAATTATTCCCGGTGCTTGATGTGCTGGATGTGGATGAGGCCGGTGATGATGCTGATGATGCAGTCGTGAGTGTTGAGCTGCCTTCTCCAACCCTGGAAGTGCCACTGGGTGGTGATGCTGCTGATGCAGCTACTGAGGACCTGGATGAGCTTCCAGGTGGTGAGGTGAGACTGGGACCAGCTTTGCTAGTTCCTGCTAATGGTGTTGGGCTGTTTCGTGATGTTGATGTCGTGAGATCTTGGGGAGATGAGACGCTGGTTGAGGACGTTGAATCCGCGTACTTGCAGCTGGATGTCGACGGTACGGATGTGGCGTTAGCACTCTGGAGAAGTGGGCTCGTTGGATCCACTGTGTGAATTCCGGGTTGATGATGCTGGGGATGGTGCTGTGATTGCGGGTGGATTGAGTGTTGGGAGGTGGCTGATGGGTTTAGTCGGGGCTGAGGTTGGAGCTGGGTGTAGTCGATCATCTCGGTTGGGGCCTGATGCTGCATGCCAGAGGCTGGTGCTGCGTATGGATGCTGGGGATAATGCTGCTGAGGCGAGTAACACGGAGTTGGATAGCCTGCACTTGTGGCATTTGGATTGTAGTAATTACCAGCGGTTGGAGATGCTGCTGTTAATGGTTCACCCGGTGAATTTGGCGTCGGACGTGCCTGCTGCTGATTCTGCTGGCCAGCGTAACAAGAGGCGAGAGAATTCACAAACTGATACGAACTCATTGTCCTCAATGTTTTTATTCACATCAGCACTTTATGATTAATGGTAAATCCTTTTGGTAATTAATTACAACCAATTTATCAAGTTTTGCACTTAATTTCCACAATATGGAATGAGAATTAACAAGCATTATCTCAACACATCGACGATTAGTGTTAAATTTCATTCACATGTAGTTTTAAACGAATTCGATAATGAACGACCGAGTGAATAGGAGGTTCCCGTCGACTAATAGAGAGGCAGGGGCGAATAACCCGGCAAACGCGAAAGAGAAGTCAGTAGAGACTTACTTTACGAGCGCCACGTGGGTTACAAGTGGGGAAAGAAACAGCTATAAAACTGTCTTCCGTTTCTTTACGACCTTACTGGGCGCAATTACCCACGGGGAACACCGGGGACCCGACACGTTGTTGCTGCTACTGCCTGGCTTGAGCACGGGCCCTGTCCCATTGAGGAACATTGAGGTGATCACCGATTCTCAGTTATCTCTTCTTCTTTCTAATTGTGGCTTTTTTTTTTAAATTTTCCTTTCCCTCTAAATTATCACCCACCACTTGAACTAATTAACGGAATCATCTGATCATCTCCGTATAATAATCACTCAATTATTTTCACTTGAAATAAAATTAAAAAAATAAAATAATGAAAATTGATAAACCAAATAAACACTTTGGACTCTGTGAAACACCCGGTACGGTGTACAGTAAAGAAATGTTGCACACTCTGTTGAGTTGTGTTGGATAACTGAGGGCTTTTTAAAAACCGTACAGAGTGAGAGAGAGTGGTGCAGTATGTGCTGCGTACGCGGAGGGAGGTGGTATCGTACTGAACCACCGCGATTCTCGTAGCCGGTGCGGTAGCTGTCACGTGCCCGCGCTGCGTGTCAGGAGAACGGACCAATCCCCGTCGTTTCGTCAAACCTTGATTGGTCTCTTTCTCGTTTCTCCTCGCTCGTTTTCAGTGTCTCTCTCTTTGGTTTTGGTTGAAGCCGGCGCGCCGCCACCGCCGCAGCCTGACTTTTCGGGGATCTCTTGGGTTTTTCACAGTATGATATTCTTCAACCCCGTTGCCTTCGGTACCGACGTGACAAGGGCTGTTGGCCTGTGCAAAAGAGACAGAGGGGAAAAAAAAGGTGGGGTGCACACACATACGAGGGTGGGGACAGTGGAAAGAGGCCCGTCAGGGGGACTAATGGAGAGATATTCGGGAGCTTGTGGATATCGTTTATGGTGGAGGGGGTAAAATACCTTTTTCTTGAGTTTAGTAGTAGTGAGTGCCTTGGCAACGTCACAGTAAGTAGTTGTCCGTCGGTCAGGAAAGGCGCGCGGGCTCTCGCTTGTACTGCGGATTAATCCAAAATACAGGATTTAATTCGAACGATGCAGAAACAGTTCACTGGGGCACCTCTGAATTTTTTAGGAGGAAAAAAACGAGCCGGAGAACATCGAGGAAGAAGAAAGGGACGCACATAAGTCAGAGCAGGCGGCCGCGGTTGACAGTTTTATGAGAGTTTGATAGCCTCTTGGGCGCAACTACGTAGATCCCACAGATCGCGAATGAGTGAGTGAGACAGAAATGCGCTCTACGCATAGCACTCTTTATTGTCCCATAAATTCAAACCTGTTGCCCAGACACGAGCGAGACATCGGATTTTGTACTGTTCAGAGAGAGATGGAGATTGGGGAGAGAACTATTTCAATGCGCAATTATTGCAGTCTCTCGTCTCTTTATAAATTCATTATTTTCGTACTTGTTTTGGATTATTAGGAATATTTATTTCCTTGGGTTATTTTTATCGTGGAAAATCAGCTGATGGAGGCGGATGCGAAAGGGATAGGCGGTCAAAGAGGCGGGGCTCGGTAATCACGCAAATATTCGATAATTCCTTTGAAATTCAAGAATAATTAAAGTATTAATTAATTCCGTTTAAAAGAATTCCGTTTGAAATAAAAAATAAAAAAACAATCAAAGAAACGCACTTTTCTCCCGCAATATTTTAAATTCATGAGAGAATGAATTGCTCTGAAAGATCAAAGAAACATTTCATTATTTTTTTCATCCAACAGCAATGAAAAAGTATAACGAATACAAAACAACCAAGATATAGTTGCAGCAGTTGCTCACCAGATGTGGTGAGTGCGGCTGTTCCCGTTGAATTGAAGCGCGCGACCGCCCCCGTTTTCCCCTACTCCCAAAAAATTTCCTATCCCACCTAGTCGAGTGAATCTCTATCCCCACTCTATTGCCAACTGCCCCCGAAGGCGCACAAACAGAAACTATGTACCTCAAATCGTCTGCCGTCGCCTTACACCCTTTCTCCATAAACCTCTCGTAAATACTGTAATTTCCCGAGTTTTTAAAAATATTCGGGCTTAATGAAGTCATCACTGAGACAAAAGCAGAGACGAAGAAACGCATGTATAGAAATACGAGAAAAGAAACGAGTCCCGCATGATTAGACTGCTTCATCCGTCGCTCGTCTTTTCTCCCTTGTCACTCCTCTCTGTATTTATGTTTCGAGTTGCTTCTTAGCACAGGCTCACCCGCCGGCGCCCATTCCTCGCATTAGAATTTCTAATAAAGCCGTCTGAGGTGTAAAAAAACGTATCGATACCTCCATGAATCACTTGTCGCAAAGCGAAACCGAAATGGACACGTGTATCTGTGTTTCACCAAATATACTGGATGCACCTCATTTCCAATTTGTGTGTAACAAAAAGGCCAGACTGCAGGAACTCGTTTGATTTCTGCCTCTCCACGGACTTGCGCCTTTTTTTCCGGCTCATGTAATTATCGCTGAGAATTAGAGGCTTCTTTCACTTTCCGTCGCGTGGCAAAAGCACGGGAACAAGGTGATTTATACGTTCTACCCTCCGAAAAGTCCGGGGGTCGTTTCGCCGAAACGGACAAATGGTGTATTGCGCTCCTTCCTCGGTCTTGGAAGACGTGAATGGGAAAATCAGTGAGATTCAGTCGTCAGAGGGACAATTGTTGGTGAAACATCAGGAGTCTGTTGTTATTACCTTCTGTCCCTTTTTCCCGGGGCCTTTGTTTCCTCCGGAATTTTTGGTTCAATTAAAAATTTATCTCTCTTCCGCCTGTCCTGGCAGAATCGAGGTTTAAAGAGGGTGTGTAAGCCACCTCATAGCGACAGGAGTTGAAAAATTGCTGGGATGCTTCAAGTAAAGTGTCTGCAAATAGATTGGCCCACGGTGAATGCCTCTGAATCATTAAAGATTCGGGTTTTTTCGGGGTTATCGATTTTTTTTTTAAGGATAGAATTGAATTTACAATGGAATCATGGAAAAAAATCGTCTCATTAACCCTCGAGAATTCAAATAAACCTAAAAATATCCAATTTGTGGTAGAAGCAAAGATGCGTGAAGAGAAACCAATACGTCTCCTCGAGCCGGCCATGATGGATAGCCAGAGCTATGGGAAACTATCTGTCAAGTACAATATCGACCCTCCATTCTCTGTTTCAGCCCCAGTGTGTCTGTATGTACCTCCTTGGGTCCTCAAACTGGCGCCGTTGTACTTCTGCAAGTATCTTGCAATTGTGTCTTTTTATTCCAAGGATACGTCGATATCTCATTCCTCAGTGGATTCGAAAGGGTATTAATTATTTATCCTCTAGAATTCTTAAATTCCTCAAAAATAACAGAATTAACCATTTTCCATATAATTTATTCGACAAGACAAAATATAATATATTTTATTCAATTGTACTCTAAGGAATAGACTAGGATTCATGAGATTATTCTTGCATTTATCAAAAATGAGGTAGACTATTTACAGATATTAATTATGCTAATAGGAACGTTTGCCTCATTACCTCTTTTTTCATGAAACTCTTAAAAAAAATAGGCGTAATCCACTAATTTATAAATTATTTCACATAATATTCGTGTAATTTGTACTATATCGATGATAAAAACTTCTGAAGTAGTTCAATTCACTCAAATAAATTCACAATTATTTTTACAACTTTCGAAAACCCATAGAAATAATTGAAAAACGCAATAAACTGAAGAGAACACGTTGCTACAAGCGAACAACGCTTGTCGGCCATTTTGAATCTAGAAATCGACGCAGCTGCACAAGGAAAATGTTCCCCCATGTACATTTACCTACTTCCCAATGCCTAAACCACCCCAAATGCCTTCTTTTGTCCCTCTTCCACCACTCCTCTCCCAAAACTCGAAAATTCCTGTTTGTTCTAAGAAGCATTATTCCATTAATTCCCAATGAACAAATACTGATAAAATTCGTAATCGATCTAAACACAAATATCATTATCCTCAATTCTAAAAGACCCAAGTCATTAATCAAGAATAAATTATGAATATCATGAACGTCAAAATATTTAGCAATGACTTGCATTGGACTCGAATATGAAGCACTTACATTTGAGAATGAGTGTATTAATGTAGCAACAAAATTTGGCATGAAAGTTGAGGAACCGTGAGGGTACCTGGATTGTGTTGAGAGTCATAAATCAAGATTTCCTCCACTCAGCTGTGCTTTTTAAAACCAACCTCACGAGCCTCTACTCGGATTCAGTTTTGTTGATTGTCCATAGTTGTGCATTTGAGTGTAGTCCTGATTTGGATACAGATGTCCTTGATGCTGCTGATGATAGCTGAGATAAGCAGCGTGTAATTGATGCTGCTGTTGATGATGGTGCTGGAGATTGTGCGACTGCTCGAGGCTGTTCTGAGGTACGTGCATTGTTGATGGATTTGGTGGTGTCATCAGCATGTCACTTGATGCAGGAGACGCCTGCATATCGTCTGGTGCTTCTAAACCGAAACCGCCCAATTTTCCGTCCTTCTTCGCCTTCATTCTCCGGTTTTGGAACCAAATTTTGATCTGTCTCTCAGTGAGCCTGAGGGTCTGTGCTATTTCCACTCGTCTCCTTCTCGTCAGGTACTTGTTGTAATGAAACTCCTTCTCCAGCTCCAACGTCTGCTGACGGGTGTACGTTTGTCTCGTGCGCTTCTGTCCCACTCCATTGACGTCTGAAAACAAATTACACGTTAATGTGACATAAAGCGAGAGGTGAAAAATATCCTCTCTCAAATTCGTGGCATCATCAATTCTGATTTAATCGTGAGAGTTAAATGGATAAATATTCTGACTCACCAGAGGTATAATTCGATTTCATCCAAGCATAGTCTCCCATTTTTGATTTTGAGTCATCTCCAAATTCGCAGGCTTCAGTGGGGCTTGTGTTGCCATTGTCCCTGTTTCCGTACGATGGAAACCGAGTGTTTCCAGCTTCGTAGGCACTCGGTGGAGATGCAGGGGTCATTAATGACGCTCCGATGCTTCTTTGAGGAGAATACGACTGATATGGATAGCTCATGCCTGTGTAATCAGGTCTTCCTACCTGGTATCTCTCCTGCGATGAATCCACGAGCATTCCGATGGGTGAAGTCCGGTCTGAAGACGTTGGAGTATAAGGGGGAGTCGTGCAGGGAATGTGCGAGGACGTTGGATGCCCTGGACTTGGATTCTCAGATGGAAATTCACTCACATGCTCCGGGGTTTTGTTGAGGAGGGACTCTAAAAGACTCGATGATCGCTCGGAGGTGGAACAGTCTGGATAGCTTGGCATTAGGCTGGAAGACGCCTGTCCTGGACTCCGCTTTCCAACTGGACTTGGATAATTCTCCCCTAAAGCCTGTTTTCCATGACGCAAGAGCGTCTCCAAGAGACTCGATGGTGGACTCTGATTGGGAGCACTGTCACTTTGAATATAACTCTGTTGCGGCTGGGATGCCTGATGACACGTTGACGTTGGGTACATTGACATGTCACTGAAGGAGTGATACGGCCAGTAGCCGGAATCACTGTTTGAATAATACGTCGAACTCGTCATCTCACTAGCACTTGATTAAAACGTCGGACTTTTGGCTCTTGGGCAAACGGTGATGACCGGACGCACGCCGGTTCAGTTCTGGAGGAGCGTGCAGACCCCAAGCATGAACACTGCCAAGAGTACCGAGGGTACAATGGAGGCGAAATGATTTGTGTACCTTGGGTTGACGATTTCGTTGGTCCGTCGATGGGGGGGCCTTTGCCTACATTGGGGAACTACGGGGGATGCTTGCGCGTGCCAATGGGTCCCTCAAAAACTTTCACCAAGGTTATTGCAATAAACCAGAAGGAGACAGAGAATCCCAGGACTGGAGAGAGGGGAGGGTCACTGAAAGAGAGTACGAATCCCCCTTTCTTTCTTCGGGGCCAGGTCTCTCATCGGGGGTGCTGCCTATCAGCTGCCCTTTTCGCTGCACAAAAACCCATGGACACCCCCAATGCATTTGCCATCGATATCGGGAAAAATATCTTCCCCTCCCACTATTAACGCCATTGAACGTGTGCCATGTGCCTCGGCATCTCTCCCCCCAATTCTTAAAAACTAGATCTCTATCAGCGGAGCTCGATGAAAATTGAATCATCACATTGGTGGAAAAAAGGCGCAATCGCGGAGTTCAATTGAGGCTAGACTCTGAGTCTTGCGAGTGACGTCTTTCTCCAGAACCCCCAAGAGCCTCAATTAATCAAGCCCTCCTCTCTCGTAGAACATAGATGCTCTCGACTTTCTTTCCTCGAGTTTTCTCTGTATGCATTTAGCGTGACTCCGTATTTTCATTAATCCCACTTTTCGTCACATCGTCATGTGTCGGTGAGGAAGAGCAAAAAGGAGCCCATGAAAAACGAGAAAATACGGTTATTCCAATTGAGATACATGGAGCTTTGGCAAGTGCCTATGAGTGTCAAGTGACAGTGATGATGGGGTTTTTTCTTTTTGGGTTAAAGGGGTTGGAAAGTCTGTCTTAAAACAATTATCGTTAACTTACTAAGACGATGCAGCCACAAACTAACACAAATAGTTGGGGCAGAAGAGTGATTGATGATTCTGGTGAGCACGCGTGCTGTGTCCGAGTCTGGCAGGCTCGTGCTATACAAATGCAACGAACACGAAAGAAAAAACATTACGGAGACAAAAAATATATCAGGCAATTGCTAACATTCACATTATGGAAACTTTTTCGTTGGATATCAGAGGCACATGGGGTCTCTCCGTCGACGTGCGACGATAATAAATAATAATTTGAGATGAAGGGAGAGACTCTGTGCGAAGGCTCAAACTACTGACTCTATTTCGGCATTTGGATGCAGGAAAAATGCACGCCCACTGGTCATTAATTTTTAGCACATTAAATAGTCTCATTCAAATCATTCATGAATTCGCAAATGGAAATTTGAGAGTTTAGGTTTAAATACCTGGAGACACGCGAGGCCACGCGCCTTTTCGAAAATTAATTTTCAATTCTATGTAAACAAAATTATTGATATTTCTACTTCAGGTAAATGTACATTTTCTGTAGTTTCTTTTGTCAATTTGAGACTGTAAAAGTCTCCTCGGTCCCTCCATAAAACTCGTCGCTCATATTCTTGTAAAATTTCACGACAATTCGTTCGACCTTTTCTTTAAGAAGTAAAATATTTTCCCCTCAGGCAAACCTTGAGATTCCTTTACAGTTATCACTAAAAAATTCAAGGTCGCTTTGATTTTCGGGGAAGCGGCACTTTGAATTAAATTGCGTATTGTCTAGCGTAAAATGAGGAAATGGACATATGCGAGGGGAAAAAAAAAGTGTATTTGTGAGTTAGGGAGCCATTTGGGAAAATTGGGAATATCGGGATAGAACCAGAAGGTCCAGCTTCTATTATTGTCCGATTGATTTATACTTTGTTTGTAGTGCAGTGAGAAGCCCCTGAGATTGCATCGACTTGTTCCCCTTTTTTGCATTAAATAAACGAAATAATTGGTGGAAAAAATCAATGAAAATTCGGGAAAGAGCAATAAAGTGTCGGAAGGTGTTTTATGCTTTCTGGAAAGGGTCATAATAAAGGGGAAAGAGACATTGTACTTGGGTACAAACCGGAAGACCCAAATAAAGGATAATCTTCAGGTACTTTAAGAGTTTTTGGGTAATTCTCGGGGGACTAGTTACTGAGATTAGCATTGAGAATGTAAATATTGAATGCGAATTAGTCGGAGCCTCGGAAACCCTTTGAAAACCCATATTTTTGGGTTCAAAATTACCTCCCACTGTTTCTATTTACAAAATTCATTTTTCCAGGTCAAATTAATGATCCGGAATCATTGAAATGAATTTAATTCTTTGTTTCTTCGGTGGAATGAATAAAAATGAATTTTATTCCGAGATCAACAATGCAAGAGATAAACGTGGGGGATCGTCGTATCAATGCGATAGATTGACAGTTCTCTCTATGATAAATGATGTTCCGGATCTTTTCTTCGTACCACAGAATCCCCTCTCTCACCGCAGACTACAATGAGAATAGATAAACCGTTGAGAGATGAGAATTTCAGTTAATGCATTTTGATATGGGGAAAATTGAATTATTTTGATTTTTTTTGAGGACGAAGAACTCAAATTTTTTCAGATTTTTCCAAAGAGTTGTTCATTATAAAATAAAATTCTGAATTATTTGAATATCATTTTTTTCGGATTTAAAAAAAAATGGGTTTAATGAGACTTTTGCGTGTGACATTAGAATGACAGTGTGCGGCAGCCACACCCTGTCCACGCACGAATACCAATTAACCCGAAAAATAATAAAATTCATGAAAAAAAATTGGAGACTTGCATTGGAAAGACTCGAGTATTCGAGCAATGCATCGTTAGGCATCGAGGCAGATAAATGACAGTGTCTGACGTGAATGAAGCCCAGGTTCACCTACGCAGCGGGTCTTCCCCTTGTACAGGCATTTTTAAACCGGAGCCAGTGATCGCAATAACTGCCTAATGATACATTGAACAAGCAGATGCATCGATAAATTAAATCCAAAGAATTTCATAAAAATAATTCCTTTAAAAATCTGAAAAGAATTAAATATTCGCTCATTAAACTACTGAGAACGAGAGTTCATTGAAACGATAATGAATAATCAGTTATTTTTTAATTAAAGGGGATAAGACAAAGAAACTCTGCAGTTAAATAATCTAAAAAAATACTAATTTCAATTTAAAAAACATTTGCTCGACACCAACTAATTAACCATACACTTCGAAAGCAATTAATCACCTCTGTCTTACCTGTCCAAACAATTAGGCGCACCCTTTAATTTGCATTGCGCATTATTAGACAAAAAAAACGTGATTACATAATGTAATTTTATCATTTAATTCCACTTTTCTTCAATTCATCTTAATCCTCCTTGGCGACATTTCGATCTCCCATTTTCCACGTCCACGTATACGATATACTTTCTTCAGTCTCCGAAAAAAAAAGGGGGACAGCTGTCCAGCCGACCGCCAAACTCCCCATTAATTACAAAAGCCCTGGAAACCTCGCAGTCGCTTATTTGTCTCTGAGTTCAACTGTAGTATACATTTGGACCACCCTTTGGCATTGTTCATCAATAAAAATCTCCGGATTCTCCTTTTTTTCATCCATTAAATTAATGAAATCAAGTGCACTTATTTTTAATGCATAAAACTGAGGATCAACATTATAATCCATTGTCCATGACTTTGGGAAAATAATTTAACTGAAAAGTACAATGCCTCGTTTAATTCACCTCTTTAATAAAACGGATGAATGATGTATCGTAACGACGTTAATGACGATACGCTACCACATTACACTAATTGATACGACTTAATTTGCGTTAAAGTAATAAAGCACTTTACGTTTGAAATCGTGGAGGCATGAAAGAGAATGCAGATTTCAGATATGCGTGTTCAATGGAGCTGCGCTTTTTTTTACAAAGAATCAGGATGAAAAGGACGCGCAGTTATTATTACCCCGAGACACGTGTCATCGCGATAAATCGTGTCTGTTTGTTTTGGAGCGCGATATCGAATCCAACACCTAAGGAATCGTTATGCACATGCATCAGGAGCCTATATGTCGTCCGACTGCACGATCTACGAGGCGGAGGAGACTTGAGAGGCATCGCCGGGATTATATGGGGCGCGTCGTTTTTACGTATGTGCAGTACGACATTTTGGCCCCTCTGTGCTTCTTCCGTTCGGCAATGAGAAGCTGCTAAATGTTACGCACAGTTTGCGTCCACACCTAGCGGTCATTATTTGTTGCTTCCGTTCCCAGTTTACTATTTTCAGAGTTTTCGAATTTTTAGTGGTTCAAAAGAGCCGAATTTCGTGGGGATTTTTTAGGGAATTATATCGAGAGGTGATGAAGCGAGAGAAACTACGTTAAATATTGCAGTGGTAAAGATTTAATGGGCATGGAGGTATCCTCTCTCCTGTGAGAAGCCGCGTTTTAACCGGAGGATTCGAGACTCCTCATTAGCGGGGAATTAATATGATCCAGTCGGGGCTGGGGCGTTGAGACAAATATACCGGGAGCCGCATGGTGGGTAGTTCTCCTTATTTCATTTGAATTGGCTTCCATTAAAAATGCATTCACATTTATCCCCGATTAGTTGAAAAATAATTATTTATTGTAAATTATTGGATTTTTTTTTAAATTCAATTTTAAAGGTGGAAAACACGGATTTTTATTATGGATCCGGACTTGTTACGAGACGGGGACACGCTGGGGTAATGGTGCGTGCATCATTCTGATAAATTGTCGCTCTTGTGACGTCAAATCTCACTAACTTGAGAAATTCACGTAAACATTAATTAATCGTCAATGAGAAGTATTGATTGTTGTTTTTTTTATGGAAAAAGTGCAATTGCAGTTGAGTGCCTCGAGGCACTGTCATCATTGACTTCACGGGCAATCACGGAAATTGAGCGAATGGAAAATTCGTATTTAATGGAGGATAATTAATTACCAGGAGATTAGCGTTATTATAATTAGGCAAAATTATAGCAATCACGTGGCTTGCCATGGAAGAGTTGAGTGGCTTCGACTTATTTGGTAATTCTTGACAGAGAAAGATTTGAACACCGCCGGCTGTGATGATTCATTTCATTTTCAAGTAAAGTCTCATTAAATTTGAAATTGTGATGGGTAATTTAGTTTCACGAGCGGTGAATAGTTGCAGAAAGTACGTATGAGTGAAAATAATTAATTTTCATAAATTATCGTTAAAAAATTGTAATTTTCAGTGTTTATCGGATTTTTTAATGAATAATTCATTTAAATCGGGGGTTGAAAATTATTCTCAAGCCTCTCTGCCATCTGTGAGAAAATTCGGGAAATAATACTCGCGTAACCTTGACGAAGCCGGTAATAATGGGCGCTCTTGTTATCGGTAGGTGGTGGATGGTAACAGAGACAAATTGCCTGGCATTTCGGGGCCAATCAATATAATGTGTTGGCGAGGAAGCGAGTTATCCTCTGACCGCAACAAAACTAGCGCACTTGACAAAAAATCCCCCAAAATCCTTTCTCAAACCCATAAAACTCGGGAATTTTCCCACGAAACTTTGCGCAATAGAGATTTAAGTGGTAAAATTTCGATTAAAGAACACGTTTAACTCGTACTCACACAAGCCAAAGATGAGAAATTCGAATGGCAAGTGAGAAAGGTGGAATTCGAGTTACACTTGAGAAGGGAGAGTCTTAATGGGTTACGATTAGCAAAAGGCGCCTGGGAGTCGTTGAACAGAGGCAAGTGCTCTACGAGACGACTTTTCGCACATCCAACGCGTAAATCTCTTCCCCAAAAGTAGTCGGTAAGACAGAGAACTTTGAAAAACTTTATCCCCTGTAATTTTCTCATTTTCCTCTGCCATCGATTACCCTGCACATTATTTTCCCATTTTAAACACAATTCAATAGCCAAGTACATCATCTTCTGCATTGCCTCGTGATTCTCTGTAATATCCAATGCATAATTCAGGAGAATCCGAAATATTCCAGTGACATGAGTGGCATCGAACGGATTTTCAGATGAGGGAAGGGAGATAGAGATAGTGCAGAAGGGGGATGACACAATTCACATGAGACTAGTGGTGACAGAAATGGCAGAAACGATTCAACGTCGTTGGTTGTACGTAGTGGTCGTGTGGATTCGAGGGAAATGTGTAATTCAAATGAGTTACGAGCGTATCACACTCCTGGGAAGTAGGTGCTAAGCGCTCGGATATGCTGATAGAGCACGATGATATCACTGGTGCGCATGGAGAAGTGGTAGGAATCGCGATGGGATTGTGCACGACAGCATCGACGCTGATGAGGAGAGTGGGAGGCACGGAGTAATGCTGCAAACGATGAGATGTGATCGCTCTGCGATGAGCTGCGGCTAACCCTATGGTCCCGTTGCTCTTTCCCATTCCCTGGATTTTCTCTACTTGATTAAAGGAAGGAACACTGGTGATTATGCTTCTTTTAACATTTACTTAATAAGAATTAGAGAGATTACAATTATTGTGACCAATCGCAAACGCCGTTGGATGGATTGAAGCAGAGATTCGATGGACAAGGCATCTCGTGTCGAATAAAACTGTTTTCCGTGGCTACACAGGAAAAGTAGTTGCAGGAGTTTGGATCAGCGATTAATCCAGCTTCTGTGCACTCCCCAGTGCCCCTGTCTCCACTCGGAGGTGCCTGAGCTGCACCTTCATTTCCAGTCTCCTCTGGTTCATAACTCTCAGTTGGGAACACGATGTTATCATTAACAGGTTTACCATTCCGAAGAACTGCGTTTAAACTTCTGAGAATTGGATACTTTTCTCCGCAGGTTCCTTTAAAATCGTCGAAATCAAGACTCCAGATCATGGCACCACCGAGTCCAGAGTTCTTGATGAATTCCGCCTTTGCTGTTGCAGATCTGGAAAAATACAAGAATTAAAAGCTGTCCTGGGATTTTTGAGGAGAAGTACTCACTTCACGGTCTCGTAACCGACCCATTGATTCCCCTTGACAGCGAAGGGAGCTTGTGCCTTTTCGTCAAACCTGAGGGACCAGCCTCCTTTATTGATCATTTCACAGATCTCGTTGTAGGCGAGAAGACTAGGCTCTTTCGTGAAAGGTCCTGCAGTGCTGCCTCCTCTTGCAGCAGCACCAACAGCAGTGCTTGCGGGGTCTGACAGAGTCCAGCCTCGGCCATAAACTGGGACACCAACTACCAGCTTCTCCTTCGGCAATCCCTGACCAATCCAGTACTTCACACAGGTTTCCTGTAATTAATGCACGAATTAGTTTAATCCTAGAGTATCAGGAAAAAGTACTCACAACTGACAGATCTCCTTTCAAAGCAGCATGATGCCCAATCTTCGACTCCCATTGTCCATGGAAATCGTACGTCATGAGATTGACAAAGTCCACGTACTTGCCGATCTCAGGGATATTGTAAGCCTGGGAAGCTGTCGATAGTGGTCCAGCAGCAGCGATTGTCAGTAAGAATCGTTCTCGATCAAACCTCTGCCTCAATTCTCTCAAGAGCACAGCGAAATTCGCGCGATCTTTTTGCGCAGGGTATTCCCAATCAATGTCGAATCCATCGAATTTATGCTTCTTCAAGAAAGTGACTACGTTATCAATGAATTCCTCTCGATTCTCCCTTTTCGATATCATTTGAGAGTACTTGGGACTCTGACTGTCTTTCCAGCCTCCGAGGGCCACGAGGAACTTGGCAGATGGATTCTTTTTACGTAATTCGGTGAATAATCTGTAGCCATCCTTGCCACCTCCATCGGGAAGATCTGCCCAGGCATCAGAAGGGACTATGTTGTTGCCTTTGAGGAGAACGAAACTGTGGATGAAGTGGGTGCATAATGACGTGTCTATGTCGGAGATGCTGTATTTGCCTTTTCCCACTCGATAGACTGACCAGTTGGTGTAGTAGCAGACGATTTTCTCTGGTGAATAAATTAAATAAATAGATTTTCTTCAAAATTAATTACGTAAAATTGGCAAATACTCACTTTCAGCTGCTGCAACAAAGCTGACAGCCAGAAAACCAGCTAGTAACGTTAATGCATGCATCTGAAATTAATTTCAGATTAATTAAATTAATAAACTCTTTACTCTCAAGCACTCACCTTCACGTTTATGTGAATTTCTGAATTATTCTGCTCCAATTGCTGATATTGGCTCTCTATTTATACGACTTGAAATCGAATACGAAAAATTACGAATAAAAGTCAAAGAATAGCTCTTCAAACATTCGGAAGTACAATATAGACAGGTGTTGTATTTAAAATATAATATAATAGATAAATTCGATAAAAATAGATAAAAATTTATTATTCAATACAATCAGATGTAAATTATAATGATTGACTGCTTCTTTTTATTCTTTTGCTGCTTAAGTAGTTTAAAATTGTTTGCGGAAGTGGAGAATTAATAAATTAATATTATTCCTCGATATTCCATTATTTTCATGCATTTTGATGAGAAGTGAACATTGATTTAAATTCCTCAAGGTGATCGAAAATATTCTCCGTCGCATTTACACAGTTGCTCGGATTTCTCAAATATTAATTATTTATCATGAAAACACAGATGAATCAGAATTAAACCAAAAAATCAAGTAAAAAAAATGCGGCCAAGGCCCAAAATTAAAGTGGAAATAATTCCTTTAATTCAACCACATCCGCAGATATTATTCTGCATCTCCTGCTGCTAGTTGGAGCGTAATGATGTTATGACGTGACACGAGGTTACGAATAACACGCGTGAATCTCGATGGCAATGAGGTAAAAAGAGTGAAAGAACTCTTGCGATAAAGCGAATGTATCAAGACCAAGTTAGAGTGTTCCCTGGGTTTTGTTGCTTATTATTTGTATCCCCGGTGTTCCAACAGCATTCATTTAATCTTTTCTCAGTGAGGAGAGTTTCTTTGATCAGCGCGACCGCATCTGCCTGGTAATATCTCAGGCCGTAGCCGCAACCGGCATACTGGGCGCGAGCTCCTCGTCTTATTCGCACTGGGGCATTTGTTTCTGTCAACTAACCACCTTTCGTGCACCGAACGATGCGTGCCTCAGTGTTAACCAGGGAGACTCTCTCCAGATGGGAGAAATAGGCATTTTTTTTTCAAATGAATTTTCAATTTAAATATTTTTAAACTGCTAAATTTTCGTTATCACACGGGTGATGCAGGTAATATGTAACACGCAGTTTGGAGTAATGCTGTGTCAAAGCCAGCGCCACCGAAAATATGAGACCGGCTGCTGGGCGACCCGTTAATGCAGCATCATTTATTATGCTTACGTATTATTTCAGGATTATTATGAGTTTACTCCGTCTTTTTTTCCTTCAATTATTAATTGAAAAGGGGGAAAAATGAATGAAACCTGGATTTCTTTTTTTTTTTCGGGTGGAAATAAGGAGTATTGAAAAGTCCATTGGGACTGTAAATATTTCACTCGATAACAATAAGTTTTGAGATAAGGAAAAAAGGTGGAAAAATAAATGGAATTGATTTAAAATTAATTATAAATTTCTTTATCCAAGGAACATTGATGATTGAGCATGAAAAATCGAGGGAATAGTGACGTTAAGATAGGAGCTGCGAAAAGAGGAAAATACGATGGTAAAAAAAAAAGGAGAATAGAAACGGGAGGCTTAGGTAGCTACTCTCTTGGTCTCGGGAAACGAGGAGCCGCCCTGTGTGTTTGTGCTCTCGCCAGGGAGTACAGAGAGAAATGGCGTGGTATTTATCAGTGCCTCTGCCCTTCTTTCCCCTCAGGTTCTATCCCCTGTTACTTCTACATCCAAATCCATTTTACCCTCTCTCCGCCTTTGTGCACACACGTATGAGTATTTCATCTTCTAGGTACTTTGACGTATTTCCTTCGATTAATGAGTCGAGTTTATTTTAATACATTGAAGAGTAAGTGAATGTAACAAGAGTCTTAATTAATTATTCTTGTTTTTGGGGACTAATGGGAGGAGTCGAATCGTGCTACTCGAAAAAAAGGCAGAAGCCCCGGATAAAAATTCCGGGACATTAAATATCTCCTCTTCTCCCGGGCAATGACGAATAATAAATATTTACACTGTTTTTTGATGGAGGTACATGGATTTATGAAAGGGAAACTCATGCAGTACCACATCTGATGCTTAGCAGTTACACGAAACGTGTAGGCGTTTTCATGCGTCTCGTTGTACCAAAGGGGATTGAGATGTCAGACGCCTGGGGTGCTTGATGGATACTCTTCATTCTGAATGAGAAGGCTACATCCTACGATGATGGAAATTTACGGAAATTCAATGTTTAAGTACTCTCAATATCCTTTTCCAAATAATTTCCGAAGACCCTCATTAATAACAGATAAAAGAAATCCACAATTTCTCGTAACATTTTAGTGTAGGCAGTGATGAAGAAGTCCTTGAGAATTTTACGTTCTTTCAAATGTCGAAGAAACGGACAATCGATTTCTATCTTTTTAACCCGTGACCGAAGTGTTTCGTGAAGAACGAGAGGCTGAGATTGAAATGTCTGGTTGGATTGATAGCCTCTTGTCAGTGCTGAAAAAGGACTGATCAATGTCCAAGTGAATTCTATTCCGAGATAATCTCCGGTATTTTCTGCAATTCGATGACTAAACATGGGAGTTACGTAATCCGATTTAATTCGGAGGATTTTTGGAATGAAAGAACGTGAAAGGCTGGGAAAATGGCAATTGAATTGTCGTGATGCTGACAAATAGCCATCACCGTAGTGTAAGACTTAAATGAATGTTTCTTTGGCACTATTCGCCATTTTGAAATTCCATTGGCTGCCTCGGAGTTTGAGGGATCGTAGGCGGAGATGAAGGCTTCACGCGGCGAAAGGAATGAAGCCCAAAAAAGACAGGTTTTCTAACCTCTGGGAGATGGCCGCACCTTGCGAGAGGGCATCACCAATATAGGCATACACCCCTCATTCAGGATAGCTCAAATTTATCATCGAGAAGCTCATTAAGACGAAATCCAGTGTGCCCAGTGGTCCTGCGGAATTAATTACAGTCTCCCATGATTTTTTGTCAATTTTATTTTCAATAAAAACACAAATGATGTAATTACCTCTTTTATTTTATTCGGAATCTTTCCTTTTTATAGAGTAAAACCTTGTGCATTAGTTTCCTCTTTTTTCGTCAACTCCTAATGACACCGGAGAGACCCGGGAGTATCATTCATTCGCCATTTCCTTTTTTCCTATTTTCCCTCGAGCTTTCTTACTTCTTTTTCGGTGCACTTTACTCAGGTCATCAGCAGTTTGAGTGGAAAAAAAAAACGGATATTCCGAATATTTAACGATTAATTCCACATTTGTGTTCTGCTATCGCTTCTTATCTTCATAAATTCATCAAATGCCTTTATTACGCACTTATTGAGGCAGAACAAGCTGCATTTGTCGAGGGAATAAAAACACTCGGATCTCTATCAATGTCCTGAACTTTCTTCTGCTGCTTTTCCAGTTGTGTTCGTTTACCTCCGGAGTGACACACTCCATCGTTTTCCACGAAAAAAGGCTCTTTCTCTTTCTCTGTATGTGTGAGATAAGTGCAAGGGGAAAAATGTGTAACTAGGAGTGAGGGGAATTGAGAGACATGGGGGTGGACTATTCACCAAGTCTGAGAGTGAGAAATGTAACTACTTTTATTTTTCTCTGGTTCTCTTTTACCCCAGCGATTTTTCCATCACCATTGGCCAAAGATATTTCAAAAGAGAAGAAAGACGAGTAAATGGAGTCTGGAATGAGGCAAAAATGGGGCTTTTTTTCATCCGCCATTTTCGAATAAATACTTTTTAGCAATTATAAAAACATCAGGGACTTGATGCTCCTTTAATCGACGACAATTTTCATGAAATTAATTTAATCCGATTCCTATGTAAAATCGTCTCAGCTTCTCAATGGAATCATCCGAAAATCGCCATCTCCAACCGTTCAATCAGAATCCCCGATTTTACCCTAAATAATGAGGACTTCATGTTAAAATTATGAATTTCGGTGAAATCAGATGAACAGCAAGTCTTCGTCAGTGATGAGATTATAATCGTGGTGAATCCCCTTTTGTTCAACTGAAATTTCAGCCCTCAGACAATTTAAACCAAAACTAATTTCTTCGTAGCATGATCCGGAGGAATGGGGTAAATGAGCAATTCAATTAACCCAACAATCACCGACCTCATTATTCTCCCGGATGATTACACAAGGGCCATGAAAAATCGACAGTCCCCAATAAACCAAAGAAATACGCAGAAAAAGTGGACACAAAATACTCGTGTTGTCTCATGTGTCCACGATCGTTATATCTCCATCTGACCGGTGGCCCCTCCGAGAGTGGGCGGATAGTGGGGTTTTAAAAGCAAAAGGTGGCAGTGGTAGTCCGGTAACACATTCAAAGTTTAACGAATAGAGTGAGAAGGACGTAGAGAGAGAGAGAGAGAGGAAGGCTTTCTCGTGTTTCATTTCCTGAGCTCCTATATAACTTTGTGCTCAACTCGACACCAGATTAATAACAGCTCCACCCTCCCTCACCTCTTTTAGTTTCTGTATTCAACCCCGACGAGCAACACAAGCATTGAAACTTTATCCAACGACTCTTTTCACTTCTTTCACACGTGAAAATATTATTTTCATTGTTTTTTTCATAAATCGACATCCTGTTTCACTGAATAAATTAACCGCATAATTACGAATTTTATTGGATAATTGCGTAAATTGTTTAAATCCTGATTCTCACGATGAAAAAAAAACCATCTCAACCCCTTGAATACGTAAAAATATATTTTTATAATTTTCTTCGTGATTGCAGAGTTGCGTGTGGAGTCTCAAACACGTTGATTTGTTTACAGATGTATCCGAATCGAGCCCGAGGCCTTTTTACACTGAAATTTACACGTAAAATCAAGGGTTGAATCCCAAAGACAAGAGTCTAGGGGTGATTCGAGACTTAATGAGTATTTGATTACGACCTATTTTTCGTAATCCGCCATTTTGTGTAATAACGAATTAATTTTACAGCCACAATCTCCTTGAATAGATGAGGCGATGAATTTATTAAACAAGTAGCGAAAATTCGTAGCTGTTAATAGGAGAGATGATGGGCAATGGTTTACAAACTCACTCGAATGGAGAAGAGACGAGACCAACGGCGATAATGATGATGATGTTGATGATTACCATGGTTGAGTGGCTCTCATCTTGTTTTGTTCGACTTATAGATAATTTACATCGTCATTACGATTTGCTGATAGCTATTAATCTGTTTTCGCACTTCATAATAACTCAATCGAGATGAATAAGAATTCGGATAATAAATAAGAGAATAGATAATTCTTTGGGGTCAGTGTCCCGGCAGCATGCTCAATAATGCACCTTTATTTTTATCTCTCACCGGGGCTCCCTCGTGTCCTCTGATTACGGGCATTCGTCAGGAGAGGAAGGCCCCTTTTATTCATATCTTATTGGGTGAAAGAGATGAAAACTCGAGTTCAGTAGCGACAAGAGACTAATGGCATTCGTTACGCAGTATTCGAAAGCTCGTTACAAGGGACTGGCTAATTAAAAAAAACCCGAATGTCTCGGGAATTAAATGAAATAATGTAAATGCATCGAAGAGGCGAATATTCTTAATGAATTCGGAAAGTGCAATCACGAGGATTCTCAGGGAAAAGCCGTAGCTCGGTTTTCTAAGAGTCTGACGCTTGAGGGCGAAGCCTGGGGTTCGGAGGTCGTTGGGTATACGCAAGGGATAGAGGAGGGGGATGAAAGAGGGCGGATGTGACACGGAATGATGGAGCGCGGACCGTAGAGAAAAATGAGAGTGGCGGAAAAGCGAGGGTGGAGGGAACGCTGATGGATCGGTGCTCCTCCCTGCCCACTCTTCTCTCACCCCGTGTTTTCTCCCTCTTTGCCACTCTATGTTACTTCTATATCCCCTCGCGACTCTCCCGTTTGGGGGTGGAAGAGCACCCGTGATATTACTCATAGTGCCCCCCCTTTTTCTGGTGTGTTGCGTATTATTTATTCATTTAGCTACTTTTGCGGATTTTTTTTTTTTTCACTTCTTTTCCGATGAATTCGAGGAAAAATCGGGAATTCGAGTATTTTTTAATAAATCAGGGATTTTTTGCCGGAGGAATATTCATCCCTCAGACTTTAAACAGTCAGATTATTTTCAATGTCATAGAGGATTGAATATCTGGTCTATGAATACACTGGATGGAGTTATGCATGTGCAAACTAACGCTTAACGAGCACAAAGACAGAGTGACATAGAAATCTTTTTTTAAAAAAACAAAATAGTATGCTTTTCATCCAAGTTATATGGTGAGATAAATCCGCATATTTATTTGTTAAAAAAAAAATGTTATTCCACGTAAAATCGCATGCGGCGCCTATTTCACACCCGTCATTTTTTAACGTCAGAGAAGAGAGAGAAGAGAAAGCGACGAATATCTGATAAATTATTATTCGTTTCGCAAACGGATTTCTGTCATTGTGCATTTGGAATATGTATATTTTCCTGAATTAAAAATCATGAAAAAAATAAAACATCCACTTTATAATAAAGTTGATTTCTGAAATAATTTAATTCAAATCCCCCCCGACGACGACAAAGACGAATAAATGATGCCTGAGAGAATAATAGTGAAGCTCGAAATGAAACAAGCCCACAACGAGCATGTTAACGAACGAAAATTCCACGAGAGTGTTGTGTACCCGCATCGGGAGAATCATACACGCATCCCCCTCTCTCTCTCTTCATCACAGGCGCATGAATTTGAAAAAGAGAGGGCGCCACTAAATCCACGCGTCCCCGCACACCAACCGCCATTACTCAACTATTCACTCGCTAACGCAATCATACGTCACAAAGGCCTTTCATTTGCAAGCGCATTGTGGAAACCCGGCGATATTAATTGCCGCGGCTCGTTACCGTGCGCACTAACCATTCCCTCCTTTAAAACCCACCCTCTGTATCATGCCACCTCTCTTCACCCTCTTGATAGCGCCCACGTTCTCCTCTCTTCTTTTTTTTTCTCTCTCTCATTTCGCTCAGGCTACTCTCCGTATTACGTATTCTGCTCTCATGTCCCAACGGTCTCCTGCACACCCTCAATTCCAGTATACAGCTGAAGAATACTTTTCCACGTGTGACAAATACAAAGTCCAATATCCCCGAGGTTCATATTGTCCTTTAATATTAAAATAGTAATACCGCAATTTTAATTCCCGGAAAATCAGAGACCACCGAAGAATTCCATCTACTGACACTTGAGAAATGGGGAGGAAAAACTCCTTTGAATTTAAAAAGCTCCTTTTTTTCCCCGGATAAAAGAGTGGAATCATTCAAAATGGGCATCAACCCCAGGGGTGATGCCGGAAGATGGAGAACCAAGGACACGAGGGGGCAGCTGGTTACTCCGGGTTTCTTCTGCTGAAAAAAACCTTTTACGAATCAAAAAGGAGGAATCATCTGACGTTTGACATATCGGGGGACTGGAAAAAAAAGAGCCTTTTCATCCCCCGGGGGCTCCTCCCCGATGCTACACTCCTCAAGAACAAAGACATCAGGATTATCCAGTTGGAATTATAAAAAATTGCCATTGAAATTAAACCACTTGACTTTGATCTGATATACTAAACACAAAATGGCCAATTCTGTCTCACATGAGGAGTATAATGTTATTCAATGGCTCCGGTTATTCCAACCCTCTTTAGCTTCATATATATACCTGAAGTGCTACAGGAGCAAGCCGGTCATCATCATTAGGTCGTCAGGAATCGCGTTATTATGCTTTATCTCCATGGCGCCGTGCACTGTGCTCAAGGCGTAAGTGGAAATAATAATAATGAGGGAAAAAAAAAAGGAGAAAATTATGAGGGTGTATTGTTGTATGCAAAAATCCATGAATTTGAATAATACGAGGTTAATGATAAGTCTCTTTGGATTTTTGAATTGCCGTTTTACCCGAATTTATAGTCTGCACAAGTGAACTGCGATATCCCTCACGGATGAGTGGAAAATCCCGAGAAAATCACCGAAACTTCCAAAACCCATGATGCATTGGCCGATAATTTTCGAAAATACCAATTCCTCATGAATTTCATGATTTCTCCTCTTCCGTTCGCCCACATCCGCTCTACTTCACCGCCAAAAATTCCTCCCCACTCTACCCTCACTTCCTCCCACCATTTTTCACCCCCTCGATGTTTGCGGACTCAAAATTTACCACGGATAAAAGCAGAAATGAAGTGAAAACTCGAAAGTTTTGATTAAAGACTTCCGAGCACTCAATTTCTTCTTCAATAAATACTAAGTATTGAGAAACTCGCATTAAATTCACCGGAAGTCGCTTACTCACAAATGGCCGCTGCCACAAATTCACTGAAACGTGAACGTGAAACATGATATTCAGACCAGTTGTGCATAACCACGCATTTTCCCGTCAGGTAGATGGGAAAAAAAGGAGAAGAACTAGATTGACGTGACCTCGAGGAAATTTACGAGCAACACCCTTTGTGTCTCCTCTTCTAGAGTCAAGGTCGAGTCTCAGATACTCTGCGAATGGGTATAAGAATCAGATCGCTTTTAACCTCAGCATGAAACGTCCCGCACTACCGTAAACAGTTGGGGCCTCTGTGAAAAATGGGGTTTGATCTTTTCTTCTAAAATTTGGAGCATCCACGTGTTCCAGAATATTTCAGACCCGGGAGAACTATTGTCCATTACAACTAAAATCAATTTCCCCGACAAACGTTTATCTCCACGTTTTTTTTCTATCATGATGAAAATTAATTTTGCCATGGGAAAAATACTACCCCGGACAATCCCGTTCGCAAACATGAATAATTTTTTTTCCCGCAATTCTTTTTGGTACTCGGTGAAATTAGAATGATACTTTGATGAAGGGGCACGTCAGCTATGTGTGTGTATGTGTGAGTGCAGTGGTTCTAATTAAAAAGCCATGTCCCCAAGTGCTCTCGGCGAACGTGACTCTCCTCGTTCCACGCATTTATATATAAATATTCCATTCTCTTCCCTCGTTTCTCCCATTTTCATTACTTCAATATCCCCAAAATGGCGGAAAAGTCTAACGGAAAAAAAGCGCTGATGTCATACCTCCAAAAATCAAGATGGACGTCGAGATGAGCGAGAAAGAAACGTGTTACGGACGCGCCATGTCGTACGAAAACGTGAGTGACATGCCCTTAACGACGTGCCCTTCCAATCCGTCGTATGCGGACCCCCTAAACTGAACAGAATTGAACGTGGAATCCCACCCCAATGCAGGGAGAGCACATGAGTGCAAGAGAGAATGAAACAGAGGAGCAGAGAGACCTACTCGTATTATCCACAGTGACAGGACGGCGGAGTTATTAATGGCCGCGACAGTGACAAATGACGAACTGTCGGCGCAAGCAAGACTGATATCATGGCGGCCTTCGCCTCGCCTCACTTCTCCACCTATATCTCGAGTTCTCCCTATTTATCCCCCTGGAGTCTCTTCGTCTCCGTTCAACCCCTCACAAAAAAGGCGCACTCTTACATTTCTCATATCTCCATTCATCCCCTCGTGTTTTCTTATTCCACAATAAACACCACAGATTTTATAGAAACAGAAGGGCACAAGTGGCTGGGAAAATCAAGAGTCTGGAGGAATTTTTGGATTCTCGAGGAAATAAATTGGAAAAAAAAGGAAATTAACCGGCTTCCATCTCTCTGCCTCTCTACAAAATCAAAATAAATATATTTACAGATTATCCATGGCTATAACTCATGAGCGGTTTGAATAGACGGCAGGGGGTCTCATTCCTTCCCTCTCCTCTTATTCCTTCTCTGCTTTGTATTCCACGTCATTGCCCTTCTTCTCCCGCTTGTTCGTAACTTCGGAATCCCTCCGCTCCTCAATCCTCTCTCTATTTTCCACGGGTGCGAAAACCTCCATGAGCCTGTGGACCATGTGGCTTTCCGGGGCTCCTTGATCCAACACACTGACGTGGAACTTTGTCCTCTCGCCTTCACTCTCAAAGAGCCGCTTTTGATCCTCGAGAGCGTTCAACTTTTTACTCGTGATCCTCTCATGAGATTTTACGGGGAAAATTCATAAGTTCGGGGGAGAAGCACTTTTGCCAAGAGATTTCAGTTTATCCGGAGGTTTTTCCAATTCTTTGTAAAGTCAATGAATTTTTTTAGGTGAAATTATTTTGATGGAGGGGATAGTATTAATCGAACTCTTACATGAAATGGAGGAATCATCGATCGGCTTTAGTACAAAGCACGAGACCCCAAAGATGATTGGATGTTGGTGTAGTTTCAATTGTAGTACGAAGGGGATGTGAGGGCGGACGTGAGTCAGGGATTGTTGGATGGGAGAATGAAAAGTGGGATTGTGTATCGAGGCGAGTATCGAAGGAAGAAAAACACGGGCGAACTTGATCTGTCCATGAGCGTGGAAATCCCAGGAGGGGCCTCCCTATAACATCAGCGTGATTGCGTTTTACTAGAAAAGGGATTCCCATTTATTTCTCCAATTGTGTCGATAGAATTAATTTTTTTTAATGAAAATCTCGAAATATCTCGAAAACCATTGGGTTTAAGAGAAAAAACCAGGAGACCTTTTTTGTCGCTCTTAAAATTCTGTACAAAAAAAGTTTCTTCATATTTTCCCCTAAACTCAACTGCTGCAAAGTTATCCACCCTCAAACGAAACAATCGTCATGAATTCCAGAATTCACGTAACTATATGTGCACAGTGGCAAGTCTATATCAGAGGTATATAACAAAGTACATATGTCACTATTGTATATGTGCAGAGAGTGGGAAGGTGAGGCTTGTGATCGGATTCCACGAGTTGTGGGGCTGGGTATAAAAGAGCGAGAGAGAAGAACGGGTAATGGGGTTTGCTGGGAGTGACACGGGGCTAACCGAGCGGAATCACGAGCTCCCAGGAATCGAATCCATGCGTCACCTCGCCTGCCAACACCATCCGCAAGCTCGCAAGTTTTCCAGCCTCCGCCTCTTTTAAATTTTTTTCCTTTTATTTTAAGAGAGAAGGATTTTTTCGAGAGGCACGATTGGCTTCTCACACAAATAATCGCATAATCTATTGTGCTCATTCCATTTGATACTGCAAACAAAGCTAAAATACAAATTAATGTACTCGATTTATCACGCTTTTGTGTATTTCATTGAGGGACAAAACCGAAAGGGGAGATCTTTTTGGCTTGCACAGTATCACCACCATTTCATCCTTTTATCTCTCACTATTTTGGATATGAGTATTTAAACTGTGTTACATTGTGAGTGGATCGTCAACTGTCACGTGAATAATTAATGCGCATGGATGGGATATTTCGAGAATGGCAATTGTTTCAGTTTAACTCGGATATTTTAGAATTAATTTTTATATAATGAAATGGCCATTTATAAATGTCTCTCGTGACGCAAAATATTCCATTCTAATGAAGCAGCCTGGAGAAATGAAAAAAAAAAACGAGTTATTCGTTTTTAAATGAACTCCTTTCAACGGCATTCTCATAGCCCCGAGAGGCTTCGCTAGACGAAAATCCATGAGAGAAACATTTTTCTCTCTCGATTATACTTAAGGCGGAGGATTGGGAACCAGCAGGTGACGCTTACTCTCATTTTCCTCTTTTTCTCTGCCTCCTTCGTAGGATAAATAATAAAAGACTGTAAATCCCATAGAAATGTGAGAATTCAGAATTAAATAAATGGAATAATTAATAAAAAACGTGCGGATGTTTGGAAAAATCTGAAAAAATTCAAGAACATGCTTCGACAGGTCCAGATTGTTTCTGAATTTTTTCAGATTTTTTTCCTGCAACCGCTACTGAATATCGATAGAATTAAATGGGAAGGGTTTTCAGGGTGATTGAGGATATCAAAATAAAGGGATGGACGAAGGGGTTATAGCACGGGTTAATGCGAGATGATTAAACTAACGTTCTCCACCAATCACCCAGCCACGAAAAGCCTGATTTCACTCTTCGTGCCACAACTAGAAGAAGCTCCTTCTACGCCCACTCATTCTTTTCCACCTTTTGAATCATCCAAACGTTTCCCATCGCAAAATCCCGGACATACACGCTCACTGAGCATTTCCCCTCAATTTTTACCTCTCCTCTTTTTCTTCTCTGAAATATGAATGCCCGATATCCGCACGGCCGAGCTACTCAATCTTCCGAGAGTTTTCTGCTCGATACGAGCCGGGGAAACGAATTTCTCTGGAAGATTGAAATGCAAATGGAGTCGGAAAATTATTTACATGTAAAAATGAATATTTCCATGGGAATCGAAGGGTTTTATCGAAAAATCACAAGACACCTTTTTTGTAGAGAATTTTAAGAGCCATGAAAAAGGTCTCTTCAAAAATCCCCATAAACTCATTAATTTCCGAGATATTCGTAAAAAACTGGAGAGTCTTCATGACAGAATAAACAAATCACTTCAAATAAATTTGAAATAAAAAAAAACTCGTGAATGCACGACGATTATCATGGTCCTCGGATGAGTTCAAACATCGGTTATTTATTCCTGCTACTTAAATAACCATAACGCTTTAATAGCCAACTGGGGGAGTTTAGAGTGAAGGTGAATGAGGAATGAAAGAAATAAAAAAAAAAGAGGTTACGTATAACCACCTACTCTGGATTTATTTATGGAGCGTTTTTGCAAAAAGCCTCTCCTTTGATTCAGGCAAATTAAATCATCAGAATGGACTCAATGTTGCATTTTATTTCATCTTATGAATTAAAAAATTAGTCTCATTGCTCATAATGCCTGTGAACTTGGCATCGATAATCCGCTCGACTGAATCATATTTTCATAAATTTAAAACGGAAGCGCAAAGATTCGCCATCCTCGTTCGCATAATCTCGAGTGATTTACGATGACTTTACGCGAATGAGATGAAAATACTGTGACTCGAATCAGTCAGGGTGGTCCGAGAATGTCTAAATTTGTTGGCAGAAGGCACTATTTCATCCTGCAATTAAGCCTGCAATTTTTTTTATTTAAAAGAAAGTATCATTAATCAGAGTGAACCAATGAGCCTGTCAATTTCATTAATTTAGGCTACTTATTCATTTATCATTACTACTGTGTTATTTTCCACCTCGCAGATGCTCCTCGATTATCCACAAAAACACCCACGTAATAACTTTACTTCCCCTCTCATTTTATTCCTCCTCGAATTCATTAATCTTGACGCTGTTTATTGGCATGGGCGTTAAAGGTACATAGGATACAGGAATTATACACGAAATTATGTACTCGTTTCTGATCTCGACCTGGACACTCGCCAATGACTCAAAAATTACGATTTTATTTTAAACTAATTTACCAAGTGAATAATTGACTCGAAATATTAATAAAATCCCTCATTTTTTTCTTCACAAAATGATTTATTCTCGTTTCCTCTTTTTTTTTTCGACCCCGAGATTTTTCACATTTTTCACACAACTCTCAATGCGACTGACATGAAAAATTCATATACCTCCCTTTGAAAAGGAATTTAAAGCATCTCCCACATCCGCAAACCCGAGTTTCAATCACAAAAACCTCGTGTCCTTGACTATTGTCAGTAACTGAAGCGAAACGAATCTCAGTTTCTCATCTCCGACGGAAAAATTAGGCGAAACCTTTTCTCAAGCCTTGCTGCTGCTAGAATCCCTTGAAATAACTCCGTTTATGCGGTTATGCAAAAATTTAGAGCAATACCTGTGGATTTTCGGGACCTGTGCACCCTTCACAGTCAAATTCTGACCCAAAACTCACCATTGTTCTCTGATTTACTGCCGCATCCTTTTTTCCTTCGGAAATTACGAGATTCAAGGTTAAGAGTCAAGGGTTTTCGTTAAATTTTAGTCTCAAGTCAGTTGCGAATAAATCGGCCAGAGGTTAGGAGTGAATTTTGTCTGTCAAGTTGAGGATTTTTCAGTGGGCGGTTTAATAAAAACCGGATGATGTGATTGTGATTGTGATTGTGTGGGTGAGAGATTCTGTGCTTCTTTGCGTCGTAATTTGTTCATTTGAAGAAGCGCAAAACAGGTGAAATTGGAGGGCAATCGATTCTGCCATTTTGCGGGGAACTAAAATTTTGCCAGTGATAACAAGCAGGAAGTCATAATTTCGTGTTTTACCATCAATCCTCAGGCCGTCGGTGAGAGATTACGATCGTGCCTATGTGTGCACCTTTTTTTTTGTTCATTAAAATTCTTTTGTTTAATTATATCCATTGAATACTGATAAAATCAGGAATAATCGAATTTTATGAATTATTATATATTTTAATGAAATTTCATATAAATTATTAAAACACAGTGAAAATTAAGAAAATAAATCGTTAATTATGCAATTCTTGGGGCATTTATAATTAGAAGAGTCACGCAATTGATTTATGCTTGGAAAAATAATGATAAATTATTAATTCAGTATGCGAAAAAATAAATGAATTTAATTGCCCTTTAATTTGAGTGGAAAAATCCAGATTATCACGATATTTATGATTTTATGAGGACAAATTCATCATTAATCGCGGAATAATTAATTTCTCGTGTAAAAAAAATTGGCTTTGATTTATTCGGAGAAAAAAAAGGGACAAGACTGATGGAAGAAGGCAAAAAAACACTTTTTTTTCAATGAAAAAGAGACATAAATTTTGTTTCAACATAAGTGAGATGAGATGAGAGATGCGCGCTCTAATGGTGGACCGTTCCGGAGTTCTAAGCGTCGGCCGACGGCAATGGCGGCTGCTCAGAGGCTCATCCCCGTGTTTCATTGTCTGGCACAACAAATATTTCACGAATAATATTTAATTACCCTATTAAATTCATAAATAATCCCCTCTTCCCTTGAATTAATTATAATTAACCAGCAGTAATTAAAAACCCATTTTTTTTTCCATTGAAATCAAAAGAATCGTGTCAATGAAAATTAATATAATTTCACTGCAATTATTCAAGTGAATTTTCCCTGGCACGAGCTCTCTTTTTCCTCCTCTCGTGGCAGCCAGTGATTAAGCGCAAAAACATATCAAGCGATTGAATTTTCTAAGCATTAATCATTTCACACCGAGATTATAACTAACTGCCAAGTGACTCCCGACGGCCGCAGAATAGATCATGAATCTCTTTACTATGCTTACTTATGTTACCTTGTATCTAATATTTATTCTCAGGAGATTGAATTTTTTGAGCCCATAATTTCTCTCTCACACGATAAACCCATTAATTCCTAATCCCATCATTTAATTATCAAAGAAACTCTGCTCTTTATACGATTCAACAGCGAAAGCCGCTTTTTTCCCACAAAAAAAAAGAGAGGGGAAAAACACAACAAGGGAAAATATTTCGCATTTTCGTAGCTTTATAAATGCGCATACATTTATTAAGGCCACTCACGTTTTGGTACGGGTTGTATTTTGAAATGAATGCCCCGTGACGTGGCACCGCGACGCTGTCGTCGGAGCGCTACGAAAAGTGAAATATTTCCGTCGTATTTTCCCGTACCCCCGCAGGGGACAAATGGGCTTTTGGTGTGTCTGACGGGTTCTGGGCAATGCGGCGTCGGCCCTTTTTTTTTTTTAATCCAAAAAACCCGCGGACAAAAAATAATATAAATAAATACAGTAAAATGTACGTAACTATCAATTAAGTGAAAAATATCCGATGAATTTAACGAAAAAAAAACGTGCAACAAAACCGGTTACCAATTGATCCCCTTTAATAACTTCTTTATAAACACTCTCGTTAAACTCTGGATAATCAGATAGCAAAATCATGCGGCAATTGAGTGAGAAGAGGCCCATCGAAAAGATAAATTCAAAGTGCCCCATCGCTCTCCGAGTTTATTGCAACCGGTGAATTAACCACTGTCATCTGTCCATCGGGTAATCATCGAAATCATTCCATCATCCTGCATAAGTGCATCTGTTTTCCCCTCGCCTTGAGAACTCTATCAGTCTGCTCATTAACCTGAGATTAAATTCAAAAGTAAAATCCACAGTTTTCGCCCTTTAATAAGATATTTATTAATGATTAAAACCGAGAACGACACTGATGGCAATGATGACGAGTTTGCTGTATCAGTTGAGTAGAAACTGGGGTAATTAACGCCCTCGGATACTCCATCACTCCAACCCCTTCTCTATCATTGTAGAAGTCAACTGAGAACGTTACCTGTCGTGTCTTCATTAAATTCCTGACCCCCTTTTTGGTAAAGTCCTTTTCGTTGAGCCATCAAAACGATATTTACATTGGCAATCTCTGTAAATGATTAATGAAAACGCTGAAAATTAGCAGAGGGGATGGATTTATGAGGAGTTTCTCCGAGAGAATATATATCTGCTGAAGCCCCCATGTGTGCGGCAAACCACGGAGCTACTACGGTTGCCTAGGTAAGCAATGCTGTAAGACAATTGTACGTGCCTTCTGACCCAGTTACGTCATGCTGCTTCACGGTGCGTCAGTAGACAATGCAAACCAATGGCTATAAATCAGTGTGGAAAACTGTCACGCAACTTCTGCAACCCAATCAGGAGTTTGTGAAAGTCTCAAACTTTTAGCCGGTAAATGTGGCCCAGAAAGAATGCACCATAGCAAGCTGTGAGGGAGAATCTCTCTAACGTTGCATTTAATTTTAATTTTCAAATGTAAAATACATTTATTCCTTATGAAATGGTAATGGCAGAAATCAAGGTCGTTTTCCGTAGGATAAGAGCGTGAGCGTAAGCAATGAAAGCAAGAGAGCAGCAGCAAGTGGCTCGTACGTCAGCCGGTGGCTCGTAAACGTCAGCAGTGGTGCTCGTAAACGTAAACGTGATGCTATAAGAGGGGAAAGGGGGAGGATTCACCCGACGAGGGGAAAGAGGTAGTCGCATAACGGAATTGCCCTGGCTTTTCGTTACACAGAGTGAGACGGAGGATGTTTGCCCGTTTTCCGAGGCAAATGGGGAAAACGAGGGGATATATAAAGCGTCGTTACCTAATCGTCTGCCATTGATCTCGGAATCCGCAAATTTCTGTTTATTCAAGTGCCGACAAAGAGGCTGGAATTTTTTGAAAAAAATCGTGGAGATTGAATTTAATTCAGTGGAGATGGAGAGTAATTAATTCCGGGATGTTTTTACGTGTTTCGAAATCGACATTGGGAATGTTGCGATTATGGAGAATTAATGTTAACGGATAGTTTTGAATCAGGGTGAGAATTCAGGGTGAATTGTAATTGTTGAGATACCTCGGGGGTTATTGAATGGTATGAGCGAGGTTTTCAGCAGTGATTAAAACTGGCCCTTGAATCCGAGGGATCGAACAAACCGAGTGAGCATGAGAAATGCTTCAAGAGAGTCTGAAACAACGGCATTCTGTATTTAATCATGTCTGGATGAATAAAAGGGGGTGAATGGGATTTGCATAGACAAAGTTTGCGTGCGTTCACGAATGGCTATGGCGTGTATTTTCCGGTGGGGTTTGAGGGACTTTGAGATTGTCGGAATTGCCCTCTCTTTTCCGGTTGAAATGACGAAATAAAGTGATGTCTTAATCGAGAGGGAAAAAATTGATAATACTTTAACACTGCCACCCAGTAGAGATGATTGCAATGTATTGAAGCGTATGAAGATCGAGAAAATGCCCAAAATTATGATAATGATTCAGGACTCTTTTCAGTTAAGACATTAGTCGATACGTATAATTTAAAGTCGCATTAAGACCTTCAATACTCTCAAATCGATTATCCTCCCTTTTTTTTTTTCTTTTCAAGATTTTATAAAAATACAATTTGATAACAAAGATTAAATGCATTATGCAGATAACCAGCCGGCATTTTGATCAAAGTAATAATATTCTACACAAATTTCTCTATCAATGGGGTTAAAAATAAATGAAGCAATTCATGGCGATAATTTTTTATACGAAAGTACGGTATTTTGAATTTTCACGCTTTAAACGTTTAAATTACGTTTAAAGAGGAAAAAAAATATCCATTATTTCTACCTGAAAATACATGATAATATTCAATGGGATATTTTTATTGATGAAATTTCACAACAAGGCGCTCCACTTATTTATGATGCGTTTTAATATACATGTGCGAGCAGTGCATGGAGACTGCATCAGGCCACAAGCTTCTTTCATCAATTTAAAATGTACGTAAATTGCGTATACAGAGAGGGGGGGCAGTGAAAAAGGTAATAATCCTGTGGATCAAAATTATAGCCGTCGATAAATGAATAGTTTACGAGCAGCGAAAATCGTTCAGGGTAAAATATTGTCTTCTCAATTCTCCTTTTACTCCTTAAACTCAAAAAAATATTCCCCCATTGTGTCCCCCTCTTTTAACCGCATTTAATTTCTGAATGATAAAGTGGAACAACAACACCAAAAGTGAGAGCACAACTTTTTAATATTTTTATCGATAAATAACATTCACTTTTCGTGTGATTAATCATTCTCCTCGTTTGTAGTTTCTCAATGCCTCATTTTTTTCATAACACCATGACCCTCTTACTGAAATTTCCTCGAGTCACTTTGCAGAATATCACAAAGGCAATTGAGTACACGAAATTCAAGATTAATATCATTGAATTAGAAGAAGCATAAATGGAGGATAATGAGGACAATTGAGGGAGCAAAAACATTTGTAACGCCATCATGAAAGGAACTATCAGTATTGATTACTCCTAGAATCCTCAAAGCCTTCACGAGAGAACAAAGATTGGCAAATGCGGTTGGGAAAAAAAAGAGGCGGCGAAAGAAGAAAAATGTGATAAGAGTGTACAGGCATGAACGCACTATCTTGTGTGCGAGAAGGTGTGCTGATGGATGACAAATGGCTTCTTCACGACGCGTCACATTCGGTGCTACACCTCCTATACGTGATCGAGGTAGTGGATGGAAAATGGAAAGACCTGAGATGAGACTGGAGAAAAGCAAACGGGATAAAAAGAACCTGGGGTGGCGGAGGGTGAATGGCGGAGATAAAGTGGAACGTCTGATCCTCCGGAGCGAGGAAAAAGATCTTGTGCTGCTTTGGCGCGTCCCGGGAGACGGAAACTGGTGAACGTGGAAAAACTCCCTCTGACGTACCATCCCGTGTGCCCCTCTGACCCGCACTCTCATCCACCCAAGACACCCCCACTGTGAAAAGAAACTTCTGGAATGAGTCTTGCTTATTTTTTTCTTGTCAGTCCTCATTGCTCTTGGTCCTCCCACTCTGGCTGTTCGACACCGATGAATAACCTCTTGCGATTTCACGAAGTGCGTCATTAATGAGTTAAGCCCAATCTCCTATAAATATATCTGCATGAGACTGACGAGAATGGGTATCCGTCTCCTCTCTGATACTGAGAGGCCTGTCAAGATGAGTTTAATGGCGAGCACGTACACTTCATGATGGTCACTCAAGTGTTTCATAGTTGCAAGAGGTGTAGGACTCATTGAACTGGTGCTTCTTCATGTTTAGAGGACAATGGGATCATCAGAAAGTTTCCAGGATTGTCGACGACTGTTATTCTTTGTTGATGGGATTATCAGCACATCAGAGGGCTTCTCGATGGCTCTGATAAAGAGGCAGTGCACGGTTCCCCTGAATCCCGTAAGCTCCTGATCGAACGAGGAATTCTTAAACCAAACGAAAGAATTCCTCAAATTTTCATGATTGAAAGAACAACTAATTACTCTCTGAAACTCCTGCAGCATCAATCAACATCTCGGAAAAAAATGAATCATCATAGATCTCTCGAGATAATAGTCTCTCCAAAAGAAATACTCGAGATGATAGAAGAAAGGTAGAATAAGGTGGATACCCAGAAACGAATGTGCTACGAAAAAGTGGATAGCGCACCTATGGCGCGATGGGAAATCTGTAAGTGTATAGAGCTAGGGAAAAAGAGGGTCTCCCAGCGACGGCATCATTAATAAAAGTGTCAATGGTGTCAGTGGACTAATGTCGGTAGTCACTCGACTGGGCTGTGCCTTCGTACAGCATTTCTTCTCATCCTATCAGAGAATTTCTACCCCCCTTCAGCTATCTTCCAAGAGTCTCCTTTGTAACTAACCCTAACATTCATCTGTACACGTGATTTTCCCGAATTTTTTTTTTCCTTCATTCCATATTTCTTTCTTTTTATCCTCCGACGGATTTTTGTGGCGCTCAGCATTTCATTTGTCCCTCTTGTTTATCGTGCTAATTAATTATCCAAAATCTTTTGCGGAATTCTCGAAAAAAATCATTACTCCTGCGATGCTGAATAGCTTCTTCGGTATTTAATTTTCGACAACTCTGAGAAATCGCCATTTGCTCCTGGGGATAACTGCAAATAGCCAGTTTATATGTTATCTCACTTGAACCGGCTTCTCTCTCATCGCCATGGGATCGATACTGCACTCGAAGCGGAAAATAATCTCGGACTAGGACAGAAGGTGCACTCAGGCCTCTCAGAGATGCTCCGGCAAATTTATCAGAGTCAAGGGCGTCCTCTATCACAGTCTAACACACAAGACTGCTTCTGGCATTGATGCGAATATTGCCCATTAAAAGGAAAAAAAAGAGAGACTAGCCCTGCGGAATTTTTAATTACCTCAGCACAATTTCCCTTCTTTCAAAAAAAAAAGAGGTAAACGACTCCAGCTGAGGCTCATTGAACTAAAAGCAAATTTTTTCGATGCCCCGAGCGAGAGAAATAATGAAAGTGTAACGAAGGCATCGATAAAGCCAGAGTCAACGCAATTCCATGTTCAATTACAAGAGGCCCGGCGGTGACTGGGAAAAAAAATAAAATTTCAAAATGAAGACTCGATAAGGGGTGTTGTGTAACATTTTTAGCTAGAGGAATGGCAAGAGGCAGATTCAGCACAATGAGGGAGAGTATAGGAATATCTAATAAGAGCCCAGTGCTCATCAATCCTACCAGAGGGCACCCGGGGGCTGTCACTGTGGGCGTCAACGTGCCAGTAGAAGTGCCGAGACTATGGGGTGAGGGAACTGGGGTGATTTACATAGTAATAATATCGCATCGACGATGGAAGACATGAAAGAGGGGCTTTTCCACCCGGTCTTGTACGCTCGTTTCCTCCAATGCGTATCAATATCCTGTTTACGCTCTTCAACCCATAATTTGAGATATTATGTGCCTTTTCTTTCTCTTCATACAGGGAATTATTTTTCACTATTTTTTTTCATCCGATAAAACATTAAAATTTCAACCCCATAAGGCTCTTGTCCATTTTAATTGCCTCCCAATTATGTAAAAGGGGTTCGGAAAGGGCGAGAGACAAGATTGGAATATCAAATCAACCCTCAGCATTAAAACGTACACAGCATAATGAAGATGGTTAAAGGGTTACCGAAAAAAGGGGAGTTTGAAGAAGAGGTCAAGAGATGTTTTCGTACTCTCTGACGTCTCATTTTCGTTATTTTAATTAATGATATTTACGAGAGAAAATGCATCGTAACATGTGGAGCTCAATCAACAGAAGCATTCATTAAAGTATGGCCTATTCATTCTCCTCTCCACCATTTTTTTTTTCTCCATTCTCTAGTTCTTTCTAACGCCCTTTACACAGAGGCGAGACTGTGAGGAAACCAGTGCGTCTGTACACGAAACGAACGCAACCCCGACGTCGCCTGACGCGCTCCACTGACGCTACGCCGAGAGAAGATTAATGATCTCGGACTCTGAAATCCTGGAAAATAAATAGAAAGACGCCAGTAGAAAAGAAATTCCTGTTTTCTATGTGTACTCATGGGATTCCAGCCGCCATTGCTTATTTTATATTGAAAGACTTCGAGTTTTTGGGGATGTAGAGCCCGGATATGGGATATCAGGAGACTATTATCACCCCTTATATCCGCAGAGGGTGAGTGACACTGATGGATTTACCGGTGTCCATTTTTTTCCGGGAAAAAATCGGAAAAAATTTGAGAACACTGTGTACATATTGAGGAGAGTTCCCAAATTTTTTCAGATTTTTTTAGCGAGTTGCCTATCCCTGCAGTTTAAAAGAGAGGAGTGAAATTATAGCTCAGATTTTTCGGGGTAAATACATGTTTCCTTCGAGCATTAAAATTGGTTCGATTTCACGGGAGAGAGAGAAATAATGGAAAAAAAATGGAGAATCCCTCGAACCGTGTGATTACATTTGAATAAAGTGAGAATCGTTTTTGAATGCATGCGAAAACGAGTATGTGTGAATATTTCTGCTTATTAGTACACGACGATGCGAGATATTAATTACTGGAATAACTGGGGAGAGAGGTATGCTCTAAATACTCCGTTATTACGATAATTTCATTTTTTTTTACTCAAAAATGTGTCCACTTATGAAAGCAAAGAAATGAACAATTAATTTCCAATTTTTTCTGACGAAAAAATGAGATTTTGATGATTCTGATTGAACGGTTGGAGATATCGATTTTCTGATGATTCCATTGAAAAGCTGAGACGATTGTACATAGAAATCAAGTGTCAAAATAGATTTTTTCGAGTTTTTTGAAAATTTGATTTTTTCACCCAGATTTGAAGGGGTAAACCCCTTCAAATCTGGGTGAAAAAATCAAATTTCCGAAAAATTGAAAAAAATATATTTTGCCACATGATTTTCATCGGAAATTTCCTCAGCTTTCCAATGGAATCATCAAAAAAAATCCATCTCCAATATTTCCTTTGAATTTCACGTAATACACAGTTTCAGAGTGAGCATACGAGTTTATTAATTACTTTGCCGCACTAACGCGCTCCCAAAGTATTTTCCTCGCTTGGTAGAACACAGAATGCGCAATTTTTCATTTAATATTGCGAAGATTTTCAAATGGAAATACATTATTACACGGTAAAAAAAAAAAGGAGCGTGTGGAAAAAAATAATGAAGTGAAGGAAGCGGCAGAAAAAAAGAAACATGGCGCGACTAATATTAATAACGTGGCAGAGTAAAAAATGTTTACTCTGTGTTATGAACGATATGAGGGAACGTGGAACGTTGCAGGGACATAAGTTGATTGATCGACGTGTCTTTTCTCTCCCTTTCTTATATTAGTGTACATGGGGTTGCTTCTCCATGGGGATATTGGCTCTGCCCCTTTTCCGAGGACTCCCCTCGCCTGCAAATTCACCAAACATTTACGTAAGAACAAATCACATGAAATATTCTAAATAAATGAACGAATTCGATTGTTTTGGAATTTCCTAAAAACGAGGGAAAGTTCCCGGACTTTTACCGAAACACGTGTGCCCCAAATGTTCCCAAAAATTCAGGCAAACACGTGTACTTTCTCGGAGAAATGGACTCGAAAAAAATCCAGAAGAATTAACCAATGTTCTTTGTGTTTCAGAAGGTGAAATTTATGGGGAACGAAAAGCAACAATTCAAAACTCACGACTGAGAATGTTATCCAACATGACAGGACATAGAAAACAGGTCTCCCGTATTTGGCAGAATAGCTGCACAGCCGTGCGTCATCTTCAAGAAGTTACGTAGCCGCAAGGAGTGTTCCGTCACAAAGAGTTTACCCATTTTCCGAGCTATCCACCCGTCGTATTACTGAAGGAAAAACAACGGGAGGAAATCCCGAGTGACTCAAACTCCTTCTGCACATATTTCTATTTCTCCGAGGCTTCTCTTGGGGATGGCCCTCAGTATAATCCGGATGATATTCATATCCTGAATACAACAGGCGCTTTAACGCGTGGGAGAGTTAAACTGAGATACACTGTATGGATGAAAAAATACGACTACACGGACGCGTCAAAGATGAATTAATGGTCCATGATGTTTGAGATCAAATGGAGATATGGAAAAGTGCACAAAGGGACATGTTATGCTCAGGGAGAATTCAAAAACTCCAACTGAGAGAGATTGATTGAAGATAAAAATAAATGAAATATGTTAAATTTTATATTAATGAGTTTATTTGGAATTTAATTTGAAAATTTTTGAGGAATTTTACGGAATTTCTATTGTTAAATGTAATCAAATAAATTGGATACTGCATTAATACCTAATTTATCATGAAACAATGTTTAAACTCTTATGATCATGAGATATACATTAGAATGATCATGATAACACTTGGATGTCTGTATTTCTGCATACGATTCATGTTTCCTTAATATCCCACTAATAATTTCATTTTTTTCTTTCATTTAAAATTCATAACACACAACATAGGACGATAATAAATAGGCAACAAGTGTTGCTACAACATCGAAGAGTATCTTTTGCCAATTTTACGTTGCCCACGTATCTTAATCTTATCCAGTTGAATATAAATTAAGTTTAGATGACAAACTATTGCACGTTGTAGGTGTTTTTCATGAGGTAAATGTACTCTCTGTCCAACTACATTATTCATCCAAAATAATATTTGAATAAATAAAGAATTATGATTTGTACATTGACGGGTTGGATTAGAAGCATCAAAAATTCAAGGGATTAAGTTGTTTTTCGGCCAGACAAACCTCGAAAGTCATTAAATAATCATTAATCTTTATCACAAATTGGTGCATCAATTTACAAAGTCTCTAACGATCCATCAGTCATTGAATTAGCTTCGATCTGTCTCAATTCCTTTTTTTTTAAATACTATTTTACATTTGTTGAATCATTAGTCTCAAAAATTTGATCGCCTTTACACTCAATTATGCTTATGGCCTCTTCTCATGCGAGAAAAAAAGTCCACGATAACATAAATCATTGCTCTGAGATCTACTGAATACCTTTATTTTTTTCTTACCCCAATAATTCTTCAGTTTCTTCCATTATTTCCACATTTTCGATTAATTCTGTCGCTGCAGAATTACGATGTCCTGACGTTTCCGGTGGCTTGGACTTGAATGCAATACCTGCGGTGTTTCCACACCGGGAAATTTCCATTGTCTACCCACGTGTCACTGTATGGGGCCTTTCTCTCCCGAAAACTGGAGCAATTTATGGGCTTTTCGGTAAATATGGTGCAATATTCGACTACCGTCGGGCCGAAACCCCGACGGCTTTTGGGGGCTTCTTTCGGCATGTTTGACTTCGTTTTCGCAGATGATTTACCACTTCTCCACCTTTTTTCTAAGGGTTTTTATTAATTAAAAGAAGGGCAGTACATTTGTATGATTAAAAATTGATTTTTTCACTTACCTTTTGATGAAATGAGGCTTTTCATCCATTTTACAAATGGATTCAAGTAATGTTTATGATGATTTATTGGTAAATTCAAGTGTGACTTTATTCTGAATGAATTCTACTGAGAATCCAACTGCTTTTGCATAAAAATCGATACAAAATGAGGAAAATTAGTTCATGATTTTACCGCTACAAAGGGCAGCACCTCGCTACGATTTTCATTTGAGCATCGATGGCCGCATTTTTTTTTCGTCCTTTTTTTAAAAAGAAAAAAGAGACTTTTTAGATTAGGCTAATGCGATGGACCCGATGAGATATGGGCCAGCGAATGAGAGACTAGCAGGGGCGTGCCGTACCCTGGAAACGGCGTGCCCCAGGACGCTGTTGCGACGTGGACTAAGTGCTGGGTGGAGCCCCATCTAGGCACTACCTACCCGATGGAACCCATCATCCTGGCTGCGGTGTTGGGCTTGAACCCCCCACGACAATTTAATGGCCGCCGGTGTGTCACGAAAAGAGCGGCACTTTTGAAAATTCCGATCACACTAGAAACAGAAGAATTCAATTAAACTGGCAATTAAAATTCAAATTTAAATTCAGACTTGCAAATTCAAGCGAGAAGTGTAATCCCCAGTTACACACTTGACCATCCCCCATGAATCCCCCTTGAGCTACCCTCCGAAATTCCATTCACTTTAATCACATTCTCAATTTTTTCCTTTTCATTAAAATACATAAATCGAAATAACTTGATTTTTCCTCTAAATTTTTTATTTTACCATGAAACTAATACAGAGATGGGTGGAAAATGTTCACGTGTATGAAATTAAAGGGGATTGGTTTGTACGGCTGTTTGGACCCTCGGGGAATGAACCAGTGCCAAGTGTCATCATGCTCTCCAACTAATTGCGATAGTGTTTTTGTGACCCTCTCAGAGGCAGAGTTGTACTGGCCCTTACAAGCTTTTGCATTTATCCCTTCGTGAAGCACTGGGACCTTGAACTAACGAGGACGAAACTTTTCTACCGCAAACTCGGAAAACACAAAAATTAAATTACCACATGAAAATCCCTGGGAATTCGTGCTGAAGAATAAAGTGAAACGGGGCAGAATGGGCATTGTGGAATTAAAAAAATGTGGAGGAGGTCGAGACGAGAACATTGATTGCGAGCGTGACGCCGTCGTGTAGTGGTTTACCAGATAGAGAGAGACAGAGAGACAGAGGGTTGAATGTCGGCAGGTCGTGAAAAAGAGGGAGAGGAGAAAAGGGGAGAACAGATATTATTGATTTATGTGCCGCTTTTGCTTGAACGTATCCAAAAGCTCGGGTGTAGAAAATAATCCGCAGGAAGTGCAAGGGAAAAATGTTTCTCACAAAGAATAATGTAGAATTTTTCCGAGAAATGGAATTTTTAGCAATAAATTGTGAAATGAAGATTATTTGATGAATAACTTGGAAACCGTTGGAGTTGGCTAAATTTATGAAGAGATGATTTTTTTAGATAATTTAATTTTCTATGGAAAAGGTATATTGAGTTTTTTTTTTTTCATATCTTTGAAATTGTCCTCTCACTTTTAAGAAATAAGAGAAGCATTCAATTACAGAATATGAATAGCATCGCCCAAAATAGTGTAAAAGGGAGAGGAGAGGAGACAGTGAAGGTTTCCAGTGAGCATAAAGTGGCCAGTTGTTACTGAATAAGAGAGAACGTCGTCCCGAAGAAAGAGGAATAAAGAGGGTAAAACGGGAAGCGCCGAAAATTGATGCATTCTCTATGCAAAACAGCGGAACGAGCCAGGGACGTGGCACGCAACCTACACGACCGTGAATATCCCCCTCTGTGTCCGCAGCCCTTGTATGTGCTCAAACTGTACGGTTATACTGCTAAAGTCCTGGCGTAATGCGCTGAAGGAAGACAGAGTGATAAAAGCACCCGTGGAACACACCTACTCGAGTCGGAATCGAGTTGGGTATAGAAGCGGTTAACACTCTATTAACACTAACGACGCTCATACATAACATCGCGCGAGCCTGGCTAGGAATTTATGATCCGTTAATGGAGAAGGAGGCAGAGGGTGTGTGTGTAAGAGGAAATTTTACTCTGGCGCGTGCAGAAATCTTTGAGAATTTAACGCTGAGATTATTTATTAATTTTTGTCCATTTAACCATTGAAATTACGGACAACATAAATTCCCACTGCATAACAAGATGCCTCTCCTCAAAACTTTTCACTTTCTCCACTTCTCCACCCCCTCTCATTCTTTATCGCTTGAAAAACTTGGAGTATAGTCTCACCTTGTCGTTTTCCCCTTTCCGTGAGTGCCAAAGTTCATCGGAAAAGATCCCTGGGTATCGTGCACTTCTCCACTAACGTGAGTAGAGAAGACGGGAAAGGCCGGGGTAAAGTGATAAAGCGCCCATAAATTCTGACCGCACTGCATTCCCCTCTCTCTCTCTCGTGCCCTCCATTCTATTATTTCCGTTCTTCTCATGTGCAATCTTCTAACCGTGCGAAAATCCTCCCTCTCCGAGTATATCCCCGGTGAAACGCGTTCGAGTGACCCATCTGGTGAATCAAGAGAGAGGGAAAGAGGCATGTGAGTACTGGAGCGAGAGAATGCACCTGCAAAGACACAAGAGACATGAGGATTAGTGTGAAGGGAGACTGCAGAGTCTTTCGGAGATGAAACGAGGTCGTCTCTTGTACACACTTACCTCGAGAGGAATTTCCTGCAACAGCTGTTCCTCCCTGTCGCATTATTCTTCTATCCATTTCCCTGGGCATGAAAAAAATAAATAAACGAAGCCTCTGGACTGTATTTGCACCGATCAGAATCATTGCCTCATGAACAGCTGTTGAGGTCAGCTTCTCAGATTGTCCCTGCAATTCCTGAACATGTCGTAATACATACCTTAGCCTAGTAGACGAGAGTAGGCGCACACGGTATGTTCTCTGTTATGCTGCAAGGGGCGAACAGACAGAAAATCCAATAAATCATCCCGTCACGAGCCATGAGCCAAGGCGGAGCCTCTCGCCTCGTATTAGCCAATAATAATCCTCTCTGAGTTGGTGGCCATCTTGGATTATACAATGGTTCCTTCCGCAATACGTATATAAATGCAAAACTCACAGGCTCATATCCAGACACAACCCTCAGGGAAGAAAGGACCCCAGGCATGAAATGCCAGGGACGCATCTCCATTTTTTACCAATCGATTCACTTCCTCATTCATTCACAATTCATTCATCCCCTTAACAAAAAAAATACTCAATGATTCTCCATCGAAATGAACATTTGCCAATTTCATATTCAACCACAATTTATTTCTCGTTTTCCAAACACAGTTATTATAATTAATATTATTATTAATATGGACAGACTCTTATATATAATACAATATGGTTTTTAGACTCATCGACATAATAGCCAGTAATACTATTATCGTTATTCATCATAACCGTCCACGTATTATTTATTTTTTTACTTTTTTTTTTTCATGTTTTATTTATTTCTTTTACTCTGAGACTCTGCTCAGTCATTCGCTCGTTATATTTTCACCGTTTAATTACTCTCGTACACTTAAATAGTGGTAGTTCGTCTTTTTTTTTTTCATTTTTTTTTATGTGTACATTTAGTTTACATACTGCGGGACACTACAAAATAATTATATACGTTTACTCGTTATCGTAATCATATTTATAGTGGTATATATAATGTATATATATATAGACCAAGTTCATATATATATACCCTCATATATGCTTCATATATTTATAGGATTTTTTTTTTTAATCTCTCTCCAGTTATCCAATGATAACCAGTTAAGTAGCAAGATATCCTCGGCATTTTATTACTTTTGTCACCTCAGATTTAATTTTTCTTTTATTTTCAATTCATTGCACATGTAATTACATACAGGCGTATAGTCGGCCGGGCAATGCTCTTTTTTTTTGTACATAAACTGTGGGAAGTTTATTCTAGAGTCTGGAAATTGAGTGGTTTTTAATCCGAGAAGTGTTTGAATTGAAGAACTTATCCCGGATACGTGGGGTTTAATGCTTCGACATTAAGTGGTACTTGTGGTCGATATTGTGACCTTGGGAATCCCCTCCACCATTGTGCGTCAAGAATTTCATAAATATTTGATCGTTTCTTTATGGAAAAATTCCAGGATTTCGATAGTAATTCAGTTTTTTTTTTTAATATCCCGTTAAATACGTGAGATAGGGAAATTTTCATAGAGATCAATTTTGTAGATCTTTTTTTGATCTACAAAAAAGGTCTCTACAAAAAATCCTCTATCTCCCTTATTTTCAAAGATATTCCAAAAAAATCGACATTCAAAATGCATTTATCCGACGAATGAATTAATTACAGTATTGTGAAATAAAAAATTATTCTCTCTTTAAATTTACAGAAAAATTGAGCGGGACATTGCGCCAAATGCTTTTTCGAATAGAAAAGAAAAGCCACAAGTTACCCCATTTTTTTAAAATCGTGACGGTAATCATGCAGTATTGTCATCTCATTTTAAGACTAAAGAGAGGTGATTTATTGACACCCATTTAATTTTCATTTTAATTCCGAAATAATTGAGTACGAATCCTGTCGCTTTTGTCCCCTCTAATCATTCCTACAATATCAAAATCCGCGTAGATTTTTTTTTTACGTTTATCGTTAAAGTACTTTTATTTGTAATAAATAGTCGGTACAATAATACCTCTTTCTACTGCCTTTTCATTTATTTTGTAAAGTTTATTTCTATTAACCAGGTACCTACTTTACCTACGCGGTATCGTATACAGAAACTCTCGCGAATTCAATGCTACGACGTCAGGCGTCGCCTCTCACATTGCCCTGCCGATGAAAAAAAAAAAAGGATTATTCGTGAATTATGGGATTTTTTTCATTAGACAATTCTATCAGTCTTCAATGAGTTCGTAAAAATATGGAGAAACTCGTGAAATTCATTTTATGAGTTTTTCCATTTTTTTATCAGAGGGACGAGCGAATTTTGATTACGACACCTGTAACGTTTTTTAAGAGGCGACAGAAGGGCCAGGAACTCTTGGACGTTAATGCGAGCGAGGACGTGGCTTCATCTCGAGATAATTGAATTTTTTCTTCTTAATTAAATAAAGAGAAAAAAATAAAACATAAAAAGGTTTCTTCGTTGCGAATTTATTTGGCAAGTCGATTTGAGTGTCTAAATAGAAATAAAAAGATTAGAAAAAGAAATTGTTTTTTTAAATTCTCTTGCACATTTTTATTCGGACTATTAATAAGTACGCATATAATTATCATCTTCACGTTCTCATTTATCTTTCATTCATTTGTAAAAAATATTTATTAGATCTCCAGTGAAAACAAAAAAAAAAAAATGTCCATTTAAAAAGAAATTAATAACACATTAATAAATATTACATAACTAAATAATATTAGACGATTAATTAATTTATAATTAATATTTTCACGGGTTCTTTTTTTTTTGAAGAATTTCATTAATTCAATTATGTACAAATTCCGCTTGCTTCTATGGCCATTGAGGAATAAAAAAAAAAACGAGAAAAATCGTAATTATTCACCATCGCCCCGCCCGCTGCAACGACCGACACACCTGTTTCCTTAAATCCTAAAAATTCTTATTTAAAATCTTAAAAATTTAGATATTTAAAACGATATACTTAATCTCTGTTTTATTCACTTAAATCTAAGTGACATACCTCGCACACTTTTTCATTCTCTATTTTACACATAATTTTTTTTTTTTTTTCGTTTAACTTCATATAATTTGTGCAAATTCCGTAATTAAAATTCTGCAAATTATTATCTAGATAATTTTATACAATTCATTTGAATTTAAACATGTTCTCATTACTGAATGTCCAATTTTTTTTGAAATTTTTGTATCCTTCATTACGTATATCGATGGGAGCAATGGCTCATTAAATCAAGCAGTTTAAATATTAGTGATTCATTAATTTTTACATAAAATAAAGATTTCTCTGAATAGAAAGGCCGGTCGTATTCTCAAAAAAAAACGAGGTTGGACCATTTTATTACGTATATCAGTTCAATTACCATGGTTTTCTTTGAAATTTCCCTCATTTTTTTTCCTTGCATTCATTATAATGATTCCATTACGTATATCGTTATCATTAATAATAGAAACTAAGTGTCGGACATAACTAATTTTACAACACAGCACATAATTCGCAGCGGCGCGTTTTTTTAAATTTAATTTCCTCCGCACAATTTTCATTATTTACCGAATTACTTTATCTCGTTTTATTTAATTTTATGAATTAAATTCTGAATCACCGGGTTTTTCTGAATATTCAAAAAAAAAATCACGCGTTTCCCGCATTCATCTTATTAATGAACAAAAAATGAATTAAAAACAATGAAAATCTACATTACGTCACTGGTAACTTGGCCTCGCGTCCGCTGAGCAGGGGTAAATTTTAATTATTAAAAATTGCGAATTATTTACATATTTTGCAGCGGGCACGAGCATTTTAATTTGCATCGAATTAAATGGGATTTTTAATTTCATTCAATGGTGTGTTAAAATCATTGAAACTCGTGCAGTTAAAAGGTAAATTAAATTTTCGCTTTAATTTTCATGTAAATTTTTCCTTTTCTCATTATTTTACCAACAGGACTGACCTGATAAGATGTGCAGCATCCGTCGATGGGTCCACCATCTACGTTCACTATTTCAAAATAATTCACTGGTTTAATTGATGCACTCACTAATTACAACTTCTTCACTTTTTTTCCACTCTGAGCGCAATGATAAATCATGAAATAATTAATACACCATTGGCACGAATCTTCATAACGTTTTATTTTACCCTCGCCGAGCCGTCGCGATTATTATTACTTTCTCATAAATAAAATCTATCTAAATCCTCATTTTTTTTACCTGTTTCTTTCTTTTTTTTTCATTCACTAAAATTACTAATAACGTTCATCTATCGCTAATAAATACGCAATAGATAATAATCATCTACACGAGCAAAAAATGCCTACGTATGCATTTCTACGTAATTATTTTATTTATATAATTTTTTTTTTTGTTTTTCAATTATGTACGAATTAAGAGAATAAATAATAGAAACGCATACTTCTAAAAATTCACTCAATTACCATTAATCCTCATTTTTTCATTATTCAAAAAATTACTTTCATCCACTCAATTCTCACATTCATTAATTAATTATTTCTTTTATTAAGTTACTTATATATTTTTTTTTCTTCACATTATTCTCTATATATAGGCTTTCGTAAATTACATTTCCATTAAACGTAATAGAGGTTAACGCGGTTCTGATTAGCATGTGATCCAGTTTTAATTTCATTTGTGATTTTTTCTTAATTAAAAAAGAAATTCACATACTCAAAAAATTTAAATGGTTTCATTTTTTCCTTAATGAATTGCGCATTCCCGTGACTTCATTCGCCTAATCAAATTCTTTCATCCGCCACCTCTCGGCAAACTCCATTTTGTGTATTCTCATTCATGTTCTTAATTCCACACAATCTTCATTTTTTATTATTTTTTCTTTGTCATATTTTTGGTACGAGCAACTTGAATTAACACGACAAGATAAGCGTCATTGCTGGGGGTCATTTGGAGGTCATTTATCGCCTTGGGAGATCATTCATTTACGTTTGAGGGGGACTGGGTGGTGGGTGGGAAGGAGGCTGGTAAGTTCGGGGGAATTTATTATCGACTGAGGGTAATAGGATGGGAGGTAAACGGGAAAATTGGAGGTAGTGCTGGAGACAGAGTGACAGGACACTCTGAGAGATTGAGAAGCTCTTTGGAAGACCTCGACTCTTCATTGAGACAGTCTCAACCCTGCGGCGAGGTCTGAGGTGAAATATCTGTATCACCATCGCCAGAGCCTGGTTCACCCTTCGTTTTATTCTCCTTCTTCCACTTCATTCGTCTGTTTTGAAACCATATTTTAATTTGTCTCTCTGTTAGACACAGTGCATGGGCAATTTCTATGCGTCGCCGCCTTGTTAAATATCTGTTGAAGTGAAATTCTTTCTCCAGCTCCAGTGTCTGGTAACGCGTGTACGTTTGTCGTCCTCGTTTTCTCTCTGAAACAAATTTAGTAAATCGGTAATATAGAAAACTCCTTGAATTTCATATATTTTTTTAGGATTCTTCTTCTCGAGGTATAATTTAATTTACCCGAAAAAAAAAAGAAGAAGATACTGCATAATTCATCGTTGGCTTTCACGAATTAGAATGTGGTCAGTTATTTCACCGGTAAAAAATCCCCGACAAACCGCAAAACAGAGATTATTAATTACACGCTTCCAATGAATGAAAAAAAAAAGAAGAAGCGAATGGAAAAAGATGCAAAAACAATTCCAACATCCTTCTCAAACTATAATCTGTGAAAGGTTTAGGTTGTGTGTGGCACGAGTGCGCGTTTTCAGGGGTGAGGTGGAATGTTTCCAAGTGAAGAGCAGGGAATGGGTGAGGAAGGAGCAAAAGGATGAGCTCCGTAGAATGAGAGTAGAAAAAAAAAAGAATTGGAGGGAAAAAAAACATCCGCAGAGAGAAGAGAGTGGAGTAAAAATAAAGGGAAAAAAATCAACGAACGAGGAGGTGGAAGACTAAGAAAACTTCTCGGCGAGCATTCGAGGCAAACGCCGCCCGTCGCGCTGTCGGCCGATGAAGACGGATGGCGGGTATTCTAACAGCATTGGTGGAGGTTCACTCCACTGGTCCGAGAGAGACAGAAAATTCTCCGGGGGTATGGAATATCAGGGAGTAAGATAGTGAAAGATAACTGGCAGAAAGAGCGAGAGAGAGAGAGAGAGGTTAAAAAAAACGAGCGCCCTTTGTATATAGGTATTGGTATCTAAGTGCGAGCAAGAGAGAAGAGCAAAAGCGATGGGAACACGGCTTTTTCCCTGTTCCCTACCTCCAGAGTGGACTATACACTCTCGAATTAACAGAACACCAATCTTCTCTATCGTTCTCCACTCGGAACAAAAAAAAAAGGCCCGGAGAAATTTCCAAAAACTGGACGGAGATAAAAAAAATTAACACATGCTCGGACGTCTGCCATTTTTCAAAATTAATCAAATTCATGAGAAATGGTAGTGGGATTTTGTTGGAAGAAAAAAAGGGGGAAAAAAATACGGAATAACCAGAGGCAAAGGCATTCTGTCTCTGTCTCTTTCTTTGGCTTCAGTGGCACGTAGGGTTAATTAAAGCGCTAGCCAACAAGCCTTCCTTCTGGCCTATTAATATTTGTGTTGACCGGTGCCTAGTAACCGTGGAGCATGGACGTGAGAAAATAACGTATTTTTTTCATAGATTTATAGAAATAAAATGGAGGAATAATTCGGTTTAAATTGGCTGAAGCAGCTACATTGTAATTGGGCTTTAGAATAGAATCACAAAGTGCCACTTAGAGGCGATCCCGGATGTTAATAGAAGTCCCATTGCCAGGGATCAAACGAGGCACATGTGTGTGTGTGCCAGAGCTCATTGTCACAATGTAGGAGATTTGTTTTATTTAAAGAAATTGCGACAGACCACCGGAGTGGCGAATACCACGAGAGGTCAACGAAGATGCGTCAAAGAAATGCATTCAGGTCTTGAAGTTCAAATTTTTACGATTCCGCATTTTGGGGAATTTGAATAATTCAATTATTTGTAAATTTTTAAAAATAAAATAAATAATTCTACTTTCTGCATTCTCGCCTTCTCGCGAGGTTGACTTTAAACGCGCAGCAATAAATTAACGGCGTTGGGTTACGCAAGGATCAAATGTCCCCCGGAGTATGCCCAGAGATTTATGAGTCTACCTTCTACTGGCGCAGTATGGAAGGAACAAAACGGAACACACATAGCCACATAAGAGACGTCGAGAGGCCCTCGTTTGCTTATTACAGGCCTAGTGCCTCTTACAATGCTGCTGGGTTTGGCCATTGGAAGAGCTTCAATATGGCAAGTTATGGCCGCTTCGCTTTTTTTCCCCCCTCATCTCCTCTTTCACAGAAAAAAAAAAGAAGCAGGACTTTTCAGATTAACCGGATATGTTGTAACAAGAGCTAATAAGGAGCGGCCACATCTAGCTGCCCAATTAAACCGCAGCTTTCCACTGGGCCATTTGCCTGTTAACCTTGAAAAACTCTTCTCGATTAGATACCACGACCCCATTAATTACGCTTCTCTTCACCTTTTTCAATGGATTTTTGAGAAGAATTCTTTATTTTTTTTTTCACTCTCTACCATTTTTATTCCAATGAAATCCGGTTTCTCTATGTATCACGGGCTTAATCTCATGGTGATGGTAATCGACGAGAAATTCACCAAGCATGAGCAACAGTATTCAGAAGACAGTGTAACTGGGGGGATTACGCTCAAGAGGATAAACAAAAAAGGGATTTTCGGTGGAGAGCCGTGTGTGCGCATGGGAAGATTGATGGGGAATATCTTTGCATCCGGTTCAAAGATGCCAGGCGATGAATCATTTCGTTTTTTTTTCTCCAAAACTCGTGTCTTCTAGAAAGTCCACGAGCCAAAAGTTTACTTTTCTCTTCGACTTCCTTCCACATGCTCTCGGGTTAGCCCTCTGTGAGAATATTTTTAGTGTCACCAGATAGATAGAGAGGGGGGATTCCTGTGGGACTCGTTTCTATTTTAAAAATTCATTTAATTTCCCATTGTTTGAGGAATGACGTCCAATTAATTTGAAATACCTCAGAGGAGGAAAAAAAGAATCTCGGGCATGTAATTTCAACGAAACCGAAGACCTCTCACCCCCAACAAAAAAAAAAGAGAAGAATAAAGAAAGCGCCTGAAAAAGGAATAAAGAGAAATTCTCAAAAAATCAAAAGCATAACGAAATTCCAGTATATTCAGAGGCATCTTTTGAATATGGCGGTTCTCAAAAGGCCATAGTGAGATTCTTTGGATCATCCATCATCGTCAGACAGTAACCTCCGCCTCTTTCCCAACTGCATGGACCATCGCTCCACCCTGCCTCTCTGTTTCTTCCTCCACATGCTACTGCCGCCATCACTGAAAAAAAATTGTGGAAAAAGTGCCGGAGAAAAGCCCCAATGGAATTCCGCTTATCTTTTCTATCAGTAACAACTCGCAAATCCACTTAATCCCCACAAAATAACCACTGAATGAATTTCAAAGTGCCGAGAGAAACTCTAACTGCGTATGACATTTTGGCTAAGTCACTTTGTGCCAAATGGAATTGTGTGTTTCATCAACACCAATTACAAGGAGCTTTATTTTACATAGACCCACACACATATGAATGTGCAAGTGCTCGTAATAAATCACTCGGTGAAGGAGGATTGCAATTATCTTTGTGCATATTAAAAGCTTCATTGGTATCCCAAGCCACTTTATTTTTTTTTTCCCCTCTTATTACAACTAATTTGCAGCCGCCATCACTTCAGGTCGATTGAGAATACTCCTTTATTTTTCCCTCCATTTCAATTGCATTAATCTAAGCGATAGATAAAAACAATGTAAATTGTAGAGAATATGATATTTTTCATCAGCCTCTGAATGAATTATTGCTAAATGCGTTGGAGGCACTCGATTAGACACGAATGAAAGTGTAATTAAAGTAATTAATTGCACTTTCCATCGTAAACTCATCAGGTTTGACGCTGAAATTGCCTCTGGCAAAGATTTCTGATAGGGAAAAGCGATAGAGATTAATTTCTGAATGACTTTAGAGAAAAAAAGAATAACTGCTCTTTCTAATCTTGAAATTGAAGTGAAAAAAAGATGAAATGCAATGGACTCAACGACACCGTGCTGTTTGACATATTGTGCCTAACGTCACGTTCGACCGTTTCAATTTACGGTTTGGACAGGTTAACGGATGTGAGTTCATAAAACATAAGGTTCCTCTACGAAATAAAATAAAGCGAAAAAAGAAGGATATTCATCATAAAATGAGAGAAAATAATTTCTTTTCCATTCCCAAAAAGTGCGACATGCTAAATCGCATGTAGATCACGAGGCCTCTCTCTTGTGCCAAGAGAATCTCAGCCTTTTCGCCGATAAATACCCGCGATGCATGCATCCATAAAACCTCGTAGACCAATGCATTATTCATAGGAAGCCGCTTATAGTACGTTCAGCTCGTTGCAGGTATTTTGCAATGCAGTAGACGTTGCCACGCGCGATTTCCTTGCCCAACAGCCGCTAACTATTTACAAGTCTAAAATAAAGAGAGAGAGGCGAATAAATTTCGCCAGGAAGGAAGAACCAGGTGATATAACTGTAATGGCATTAGGATTCCGAGGCAAAAGGCCCACTCACTGACATCTGTGAACAGGTTCTGAGACCACGTAACGGCAACGCAATATTCTTTCACTGTGCCACACACATTCCAACAATCTCTATCACATTAATAACCACTACTGCTGCAGCAGCCAAATGTTTATCGGCACAGGGCCAGCTTCCAAGTGCAACCGAGAGATGGACTTGAGAGGATCAGGATACCGACGATTCTACCCACAGGATAAACCGCGCACGTTAAATCAGACTGTCATCACCGACAACTCGTGCAAGACTGATTCCCCGAGAAGATGGAGAGAGTGAAAATTTGCAGAACTCATGCAGATGAAGGAGGTCACAGAGGGGTTAGGTAATATCATATTTCTTCATGTTCGTTAGGTTTTTGGTTTGAATGGAGGCAAAAGGGGACAGAAATAAGAGCAGAATCACTGGGGGGCCTCAACCTGTACGTCTTTACCTCGGTACCCCCTTATTCCGTATAACTTACGACCTGAACTATTATCACTTCGTTATAGCCATCATAAATCTGCTGGATCTTTGTTGCACAAGGTAAAAGGGGGAAATCTCAGGTCAGAGATATATTTCTGGAGGACTTTTCACTTTATTCTTTTGCGCAACATTGACCTTTTCACGTGAACGCATTAAAGGGGACACACGCAGGTTGGCAGATTTAGAAATTCCGTGAATTTCTCTTTTCGACAGGGCAAAAAAAAAGGGGGACACACTCTGGTTATTTAAATACGAGGATTTTTACAGGCTAAAAAAATACTAGAAATCAAGAGACGTGTGAAGCAGCTCCTGCTGCTGACCGGCTGGAGATGGAGTTAAAAAAGTTGATTGGAGAACACGAGCACGTAGGAAAGCTGAACGAGTTCACGTACAAAGTAGTAGAGAAAAACGTAATGTTCTCCAAGTGACATGAAAAAAAAACCAAGGGGCAAACATGCGGCATGTGTTTATATGAGTGGGAGAATAAATTTAAAGTCAATGTCATAGTTTTATAGATCCAGTTGTGTCCACACTCGTAAAATGTGAATGAAATGGTGATTTTAAAGCCAACGATGAAGAATAAATAATTAATTGTGACTCACCAAATTGACTCCTCATCCATGGATATAGTGGACTCGGTAGATTAGAATTGCCAGAACCCTGTGGTGTACCTTGCTGCTGTTGTCCAATGGGCGACGCAACAACACCCTGATGCTGTTGCGCTTGCGCCTGTTGTTGAGGCAACATTCCACCAGGTTGTGGCTGATTGTTTGGCTGTGGCTGTTGTTGATACATCATGTGCTGCTGTTGTGCCTGCATGTGCTGATGCTGCGTCTGCTGCTGAATTGGCTGCGGCTGTTGCGCCTGCATGTGGGGATGCTGTGCATGCATCTGATGATGCATCTGAGTGTCAACGAGTGGAGGACTGTCTGGGCCATCGAGTACAGAGCCCTGATGGTCCACCGCCGCCGCCTGGAGCTTGCAACTCGCATAGACAATTGGCGTTGATGGATGACCATTGGGCGTTGGCGTATGGCCCATGTGGGCCATACCTGATCCTGGTGATGTCGATCTGTACCCGCCCATTCCGTCCATACTCCCGTGGTCCTGTTGCTGCTGGTAATACGCGGCATTTCGTATGTCCATTCTGTCGTACGGGGGAAACCTAGGGTATGGCATACCCTGTTGTGTACCAGTTGCACCATAGTGATGGGCTGGTACACCCTGCCTAAGCATACTTGGATCACATGGATCAGCTGCCTGTTGTGGCTGCTGTTGAACACTCTGTCCCTGTTGGGGTACCTGCACTGCAGCCCCATAATGCTGCTGATGCTGATGGGGATGTTCCACCCCGCCATTACGCAGGTCCGGAATATACGAATTCGCAAAATACGAACTCATGCTACTGTAACTATCCACCAGTATTAGCACGTTTTTTTTTTTCTTTTTGATATTCTATTTTCACCAGTAATTCAATTACTCTTCTTGTTTAACACTGTACACTAAACACGTACACTTGAACCACCAACGGAAAAAAAAAAAAAAATAAGAAATTGAAAATTTACACTGAATTATATTCTTCGCATTACTTAGGAAAGATTTATTAATTTTTTTTTGTACTCGCGTTGGATCCACTTGATACCACTTATTCCATTCTACTTTTCATCTCTTTATCACTAATCCGCACTATCACACTAGGTCATCACCATAGGAGATAACTGGAGCACTGCAGAACCTTAAGTTATCAAGCAAATTTTTTTTCGGGGATTTAGGGGGGGAAGGGATGCCTTATTAAAAACTTTGTTTTATCAACGCAGGAGGAAAAAGGGGCGTACACTAGTCAGAGTTCCTCGTCCGTTGGATTTGAGCGGTATTGAACTCGTTCAGAGTCACTTACCGCTATTGTAGACGATGCTTTCTGATCTTCCGTCCAGTTTGCTGACGATGCTACGCCGCACCTGAAATCATTAACACAGAGTTTAACTCATCAGAAATATCATAATGAAGATGGAGAGATTAATTATAAGTGGAAATGCGGAGTTTTAATTATGTACAAAGGTTAAATACGCTGGTGAATCGCCAGTGAAACGAATGAGACTGAGGTTTCAAAGCTCGTGAGTGACAGTACGTCGAGGTACACACGTGCTCGTCACGGTGACGGCCATCGCCCAGACGTTAACGTCTTGCATTAGCACTATGTCCCCCTTGTATGGTAAGGCCAATCGTTAAATTTGGAGAAAGAGGAGAATGAAGAAAAAAAAAGATCAGAACGTTCTGAATCATTAGCATCAACATGGCGACTACTTTGAAGCAAAATTAACAAGGTCGGTAATATTGTACCACTTTGTTGCTTCACATCTGACACAGGATTAACAACGTGTTATGACATGGGTTCTTGAATCAGATTGTGTGTGCCTACGTGTGAATTATGGATCAGCATTAACAGCTTGAGTACGGTTTAATCTGATGCATAATTTGTACGGTGCATAACACTTGTTCTCAGGGCACAAATAAAGTGCGTTTAAATGCCATGAGGCCCCGCGTTTTTATCGTCGGTAATGGGGCTTTTCGAATTTACTCTAACGGCAGCTGTGTGAAGCCTCTTCCTTTCAGGGGCCTCTTAGGGTCTGTTGATGCCACACTGACCTGCTCTACCGACCGTTCATCATATAAATAAGGGTATGAATTATGCCGAGATAATAAAAATTATATTAATATTAATTGTTGAATTAATCCCACGATAAATCAATCGTAATAAACAGTTGTAAAACATTTGTGCCATTGGCAAATTAAAAAGGGCATGGATAATTTATTATGAAATCGTTCTTTTTAAATATGTATTGGTATTTCACCTGCGTCCGTTTTCTACAGAAAATAAAAATAAAAGAAATAAAAAACCAATGGCTTGTGTGTTTGGGCATTTGGAAATCCAATGGAATATACACGCGCGTTTGCGGCGACGTTTGTATATAACAATTCTCTCTCCCTCAGGGGGAGAAAAAGGGGGCGGAGGGTGAGATAGAGAGGGTTGGGGGTGGGCGAATGGCCCTTGGGAGTTTGTACACACGCGAACGTGCAGAGCTATATCCAATGTATATACGGACACGGGACGATCACGATTAACATTCCGGCCGCTAGCTCGCTGTTCGCGCGGCGTTTTCATTAATTCCAGCGTATTGATTCCTTGGATTGATGAATGGCCGCCGATAGCGATTCTATGCGCTCCGTATAGCCAACCGGTATAAATTCTCTTTCGGTCCCGTTCAGTACTCTTGCTCATTCCACTTTGCCCTTTTTTTTTCAACTCCAATATACATTACGCTATTCTCAATATTGTCTTGGACTTTAAACGAATTTTTCAAATAGACGAATCCCTAATTTTTTCAACACCTTGTAGATAAGACGTTGCTAAGTGGCGGCATCATTCGGAAAGCTCATAAACCATTCACCTTAACTTGACCACTTGGTAAATTAACAAGTCCTATGATAGTACGATAGATGGCGTAAGCGATATGACGATACATGAAAGAAGAGAGATATGTACGTGTGTAATACACAGCTGGGGGAAAAAAACGGGGTGGAGCGTGGCTTGACAGCTGGGTGGGTTCGGGGCCAAGGTGATTGAAAAGAGGGTGGAGCGTCACGTGACGCCATAGCTGGATATGGAACGATGACGTCACATGCTACTATGATGGCCTCTATTTATCAAAATGGCTCCAAAATATTTCGCCTTCAATGAAAATAATGCCCGAATAATTGAGATACAAATTAAAATAACCGGTAATAAATAACTTAACAATTAGCTGAGTGACGTTGAAAGATAAACTCAAACACAATCAATCATCGAATGTTTAGTCCGATAAGATAAACGTCATAATCATCACACCATAACCATCTGCCTAAAACATTGGGCCGTAAATGGCCGTTTGAGTGTGACATTTATGGGTGGCTCGTGCCCCTGGCCGTTGGCACACTGTAAAACAGTCATAAACTAAAAGCACGTCGTAAAGTAAATTAAAAGCTCCCTCAGTTATATTGAAGAGGCAAAGGGCGTGTTAAAAAGTTTGCATTCTCTCTGCCGACGGTAAAAATGCATTTTTCCTTCATTCTCCGAGAATTTTTTCGGGCTATTATAGAGCATTGATCTAATGAATACCGACAGATTTGTATGCGCAGTGTTTAGCATATGCTGAGCTATCGGCCAAATGCTAACGTGAACATGTGCGATTAACATAATCGAGTCGGAACCAGTTTGCAAGGACGCAGGGAAAGAGCCAATGCTCACGAATTTTATAAGAGCTTCTCATTCATCTGGAATTTCGCTTCCGAATTCTTCTTTTTCTTATTCAATTGATATTTCATGTGTTGGGAATTTTTTTGTTGAGCCATTCAATGGGAATTTCGTCAATTTCGCCCACAGAGAGCATTCGTGCGGTTATCTGTGTTTCGGATGCTGTGATATCGTCGCCCACACTGAATTAGCCCCTGTTTTTGTACTCATACCACTGGTGGAACGAGTGTGTACGACCCTTGAAACATTTTCCCAGCCGCAGTGTCCCGACGGTACGTACGTGCTGAAGCCGTTGAATATTTGCGTTTATTAAATTTACGTCAGTTAAATTTACGGGATTTTTTAATCATTTTTGGCCATGCAATTGATCCACTTTAATTAACTCATTACGCATGACTCGTATATTCGGGAAGTCGAGCGTTAGCAAGCGATAAGCTTACATACGAAGCTCCGATATAAACTTTGAAGCGAATCCCGACAAGTTATAATTCATTCCACCACCAGAATATCAACGAGACATCCGAGAAAACTTTTGCAACTGAAGAAACGAAAAAATACTGAAGGGAAAGTTCTCCCCAAAATCATTCGAATTTTACGTAACTCGCTGCGGGACGTCCGACGCCTTTTTCCACAAAGTCCTCTTCTTCATCCTCCCTCCGAAAAATCCCGAGAAACTTTCACATTTTTTTTTCATCCACAATAAAGTGAGACCTTGGGCGCATTTTTTTTTTCTTGTCTAACGCGCTAAATTCGGGATGGACGCTTTCACCTCAAAAGGGAGAAAAAAAAAAGAAGAGGCGAGGGGTCAGTAATCGTAAAACTAGCACGTACGAAAAATCCTCCTGAATTTTACAGTAACCAAGGGGCAAGTCGTGTCATGGGACAGTCAAGTCGTAAAAGTCATAAAAGTTTTACAATTATTTAAAATTTCGTGGAACAGTTTATGAAATTCGTAGGCAATTTTGCCAGGCGAATAAAGCAGAAAAAAAAGAATTGTAAGATATTTTACGTATTACGTAAGTTTCAGGCAATTTCAAGTATTATCTTGATAAAGAAATATAAAATAATGGGCTATTTTCAAATCAAGAGTCATTTGTTCAAAGGATAGAATGCTGAGATGAAAAATTGACAGTTATCTCTTGAATTTTTCAGATTTTTTTCGTGCTAATTTATTTCTAGTATTAAAAAAAAATGATTTCCAGTAAAAATAACAAACCGGATGTCACGATACAAAGTCCGTGCGTGTTCAGTAATAATGCGAGAGTGTATTGAAAAAAAAAAATTGTGCCTTTATTTTGGGGCGCGTTGGCACGCAGACAAGAGTTGTAGAAACAAAGAGGAAAAATAGTTTAAGAAGAGGAATAAAAAAAAAATTAAAAGGGGGAAGAGACATCAACGGTGCAAAGTTTTGACGCCACCCCGTAAATCAAACTCACGTATACACACACGTAAAAATTCCAACCCTTGGGATGAGTGAGCCTCTCGCCTGCCGTATGCTTCTAGATATATCTCGAAATATGTCGGGAATCATTAAAAAGAGATGCATTGACATTAATCAGAGGAATCAAAATTATATAGTTCAATGATATTTTTCGTTACGAAATCTCTGTTAGCAATTACTCGGAATAAAAAGAAATTCTCTCTGAAATTTTTATCAAAAACAATCTTGAAGATAGTCTCAATTGACCTAACGGTCGTAACCAATTAGCTCTCTCTCCCCCCTTCCTTTAATTTTCTAACTGTTCACATTGGAGGCCATTAAGATCCTTTATCAAATTTTCAACGTAAGTGGTTATTCGAAAATTCCGGAGAATAGAGAGATATATAAATTAATGGAAGATGCGCTCTAGAAAAATTGATGGGTTAATGTGCGAAAATATTGATGAATAAAATTGTGAAAGCTAATGTATTCGACTGAAATGTCTGTTATGCGGTGGCTCATGGCCTCTGAAGTACGAAATAAAAAATAAAGAAGCAGCGTAATGTCGGTAGCATGGGGTATAGATATCATGCCATGATAATCATGGAAATATCCGTTGTAAGGGGAACGTTTAGTGTGTAAGTCTGTGTATACACATGGATACTCACAGAAATCCCACGGGCATTCGTGTGGGCGCTACCTTGTAATAGTTTTGAATGTGTTTGTGAATATTGCACGCACAGGGGCGCTCCCAGAATATGAGGCACTAATAAAAATTGGACTTGCCGGAACATCTTCCCTTTTGTTTTTATTACAATTCATAAATAATTATTTTCACTGCCCACCATTTTATACAACTGAAGATCGGAAAAGTGGCATATCGCCTCGAAAAATCATTGTAATTGCCTTTATTGCTTTATTACCTTTTTTTTTATTTAATACACCAGATGGGTGAGGTGATGGGATCTTTTAATTGCGCAATGTTTTCTGAAGATTATTACTCCTTTTTTTAATTCGTCACAGAGGTGAATGTCGATGTTTGCGATATTTATCATTGAATTACCATAAATTAGCATTTATTCTTTGAGCTAAACTACAATTAAATCCACAATGTTCCCTTCAACCTATGATATAATGGAAAAATCATGTTTGCACGTCACCATTTTTCCCCAAATTTTTTGTCCCTCCGGAAGGAAATGAAGAAAAAAAAAATAACACTGACGGTCCACCCCATGACAGCTGCCTTAATATGACGCCCCGCAATCACCCCAAAAACTTTCCAGGGGCGAGAGAAAATTGAGGAGAATGGAAAGACGAAATGGTAGGAATCAGGGGGAGAGGGAGGAGTTTGCATGGTATTGGATGCCAGAGGGTAGGTGAAGAGTAGGGGTAGTTTGACAAGTTGACAAGAGCACAAAGGCCATGGAGTAGACGAGGAGTGGGGTAGAAATTCACGTACTCTTTCTGTATGTGCGAGAGAAGGGTAGGTGTTCCCCACAGAGGGATTCGCGAGGAACCAGCGTTTTTGAACAAAGGGATCGTACTCACTCACCCTTCGCTTTCACTTCTACGTTTATATACCAAAAGCCTGGTGAGATCAACCCTCGTTCTCTCTGGCTCTTGCCATGAATTTTCAATTCCACCCTCACCCACTTTCCTCCTCCTCTTTATTTCACTGTGTAGATATGTATGAAGGAGATATTGGAAATTGTTCGAGTGTATTGAAAAGAAGTTAACCCGATAATAACGAATCGATGAATTATAGCTTTCGTCGAAGATGAGAAATACAGGCATTTTTTAAAATAACCGGGGAACAACTGATTTTTGATCGGCAAGTCAACCGTGGGAGTATCGGAATAAAAAAAAAGGACAAAACATGATGCGTGGAAATGACTCGTAGCACAATGGCCGTAGTAGACAGACTGCAGTGAATATCAGGGTGTCGATAGCCGTACGATCGGCAATAAATATATATTTTTATTTTCAAACCAGTCACACGGCGATAGTGATAGTTCCCCGATAGACCCCTCTGCGAGAGCGTGAAAGTTCCATTCATGCAACACAGTCAAAGCCCGAAGAGTTTATACGGCGATGTAGCCTAGAAGCAGGCACAAACACAAGCCAATAGGAGAGTATGTTATAGTTTACGAGGCGCGGCTGTGATTTATCGTGTTCTAAAATACCCCGTGGAAGGTTAGAAACATGCCCTGATATTTCGATCGTTATTCAATACGAAATCGTTCGGTTCAACACCACACACATTGTGCTAATAGAAAATAAACTATTAAAATGACACGGTTTGACCTGATTATTATTCAATTGAGCTATTAAATTTCCATAATTATTCATCAATTGGCCTCTTTTCTTTTTTTCTTCTACTCATTTCTCTCGTTATTTCAAAGTTTTCGCCATCAGACAGAAATATGGTGCAGAATGATGAATCGCCCATTTTATCTCCTCAATTCACTTGAAATTTCATGAATTGAAAGGGAAAATATTTGCTTAGCCAGTTATTCGTCAGGGACAAGGCTGATATGTGCATTCAATGTACATTAACTTTGTGAAATAAAGAATTATTTTTATTAAATGAAATAAGACATTGCTCATCGAAATATTTCAAGGAGAACCAGCTTACTTTGTTGAATCGTGTGAAAATACGAAAACTATTACTAATAGATAATTAGATAAATGAAATAATCTTCAATAAATAATAATAATGAATTTGAATTAATTACAACTGTAAATACAATCGTGAAATCAAAACTGAGATCATCGTGATAAAAATGCCATCAATTTATTTGCAAATATTGATCGATGATAATTTTTATGATCGTGTTAATTAGTACTAATAACACATTCCAATTGTCACATTCACGCGAATTATATGGATTTCAAATTTTCCAATTAAATATTATTTAAATAAATATACTTTCCGAAATTCTTCATTCTCGTAATAAAATAATCAAGCTGTCCTTCAGATTGAAAAAAAAAAACAATCACCCGGTAATTTTACATAAACTCTATCTGTTCTCACTGCAAGATTCCACAATGAATTACTGCATTATTCATTTGCCTATGAAAAATTATGAATAAACAATTTAGTGAAGAAAAATCAACTAATTATACTCATCGATAATATTCATTACTTCCTCCTACTAATCGCCGGTAAATGAAAATACGGAAAACAAAAAAGGGGAATGTTAAAAATGAAAATTATTATGCAATACAATTACATTTTCGTTCTCTATTCATCGACCATTTTCTTCACCGAAAAAAAACATGAATCAAAGATAACACACCTTATCAATTGCCCCGAAAATTTAATAATGAAAAATTTATTAAAATCAACATACCGATATTAAATGCATCCACGTGGTTAAATTTATCCTTCGGCATTATATATAAATACAGAATAACTTTGTACAATCGGCTAATTAAAATTCCTTGGCTAAAAGTACCAGACGTGCGACAACGAGTTTCGTATTATACACTGCATGTATAAACTTTTATGCCGCACCAACAGTAAAGCAATTACCACATTTACAAACAACGTGAAAACGTATATATTATGCATATGTATGAAATTTAAAGGAAAAAAAAGAGGCAGAGAGAAAAAAAAAGGCTGTTATTCTTATCATTGGGGTCTACCAGTTGACGCGAAAAGATCGTGAGCGACTGTACAAACAATGCCAATTACATACACACAGGTGTCGATTTTGTCTCATTGAACATTGACACGTGTAGTCTACAGAAATTCACCGTTTTGAATTAAATAATTCTTGAAATAAAAAAAAAAAGCAAGCACTCACTAGAATCCTCCATTTTTACCAATTTTTTTCCTATCAGGTAACTCCGAAAAATGTCCACAAAAAGCGAATTTCCATTCCGAATTTTCACCTTCTCACTTTATCCTCAAAATTCACATAAATCCACATTTTTACAAAATTCGCGCGCTTTCCCTCTCTCTCTGTATCTCGACGCACACTCAGAGACTTCGCGACAGTGTCTATACGGCGATGCCGTAGTGTCAGAGAATGAAGCTTCTAACTCGTGGCCCACCGAGTGCAAACAGAGAAGCGAAGCGGCGATATGACGCTTCACGCACACACATACATACACTGATAGAGCCGCGGAGAGAGAGGAAGAAAAAGAGCCTCAAGAATGGGGAAAAGTGTGTGTGTGTGTGTATGCGGCTGATAGAAAGGGAAAAAGAAAAACGTTGGATAGAAGAAGAGGGAAATTCTCCGTAGCACTGAAACACGTTGCGTTGAAAAAAAAATGACTGTTCGTGTGTATGAAGGCACGTGTGAGTGTGTTGTGTGTGCAGAGAGCCGTATCCTCCGGTCGTGCGTCGAATGGACGAGAGCGTCGAGCTGTCAGCGCACCCCGAACCCAACCCCTCGATTCCGGACCAACCCCTCTCCCGTCTGTCGTTCTCTCTTCCCCTACTAGCACACGCCACGTCCCTTTTCCCTCTTTTTTTTTCGTCGACCTATTCACTCTCTGTGCCTCTTTACTCCCTACTGCGCTATTTTTTTCCGGATTTTTCCGAGGGCCAGAGACTTTTGGCGGGAATCGGCGATCGATTCTCCAGGCTCTAGAAAAGTCCAAACCTCTGGCATTTCGTGTTCTTTTCAGCTGACATTTGCCATTCCATTATTTTACGAGGGAATTAAGAGAGAGAGGGGGAGCGAAACTCATTTGATGATGCACACGGCGTGGCCAAAGCTTTTGATGACTCTATCCAATCCCACTAGCTCAATTTCTCATCCGTATTCATTGCTGTCTGATGGGCTGACCCACTGCTACATGCGCACGAAAAAAAAGCCTCATGTACACAGGGCCAACCTTGGAGGGGAAAGGAGGATGAGAAAAAGGCGCCTATGATTTATAGCAGCCATTACATTTCCGATAATTATATGCTGGCCCATAGCCGCCCCCTCTAACGTCCGGCTGCGTACAAAAAAGCCATGAGGTGGTGGATATGATATCCTTACGGACCCGATGTATGTGCACTCAGGCATGAACCCTCTCTTGTTCCTTTCTCTATCTTTCTTCGTCATTACTTCGTATGCCAAAGACGTTCTGCGTGAATTATTTAACTTTACTTGTTTTATTCAGCCCCTCTCACTCTTAATCCGCGATTCTTATCGACCGATTAACCCCGTGACCCATGGACCACGAGAGGAGCGTGTGAGAAAATGTGTAATCGATAACGGAAATTTAAAGGAGGAATTGATAAAAAAAAAAAAGAGAGAATGTTTTTTTTCTTTCATCAAGTTTTTCGCCCTAGTAATGCCTTTCCACAATGGCGCTCGTAAATATTCTAGCATACAAGAGAGACTGTAACAGCGATGCCTCCTTCCTCAATTCCGTTACCCCTCCCCGAGGACCACTTATTACGCTCATTCTCCCATGGTCCACAATGATTTCTTAACTGGCCCTATTCCGTTCCCCAATTGACCATCTAACACTGCTTAAATGATTTTGATAAGCCTCGAAATAAAACCGAGTAAAATACTAGGGCAAAGTGAATCGAATCTACAAGTAGTTCGTAAATAATGTAAAAAGAGGATGAGTGAGTGAAATTGATAGTTTCTGATAATGCAAATGGAATTGAGACATCGTGTCCTTAATAGGCAGTTGCATCCAATAAAAATGAGTGATCCAAAAGGGCTTTCAGGGAGACCAGGTGTCCTGCGGCTAGTTGGTTCACCTCAGTCGCATTACCTGACTCCAAGAATCCCATGATGGAGTCAAGACACGATGACCAAGTGTGTACACAAGCCGATCAAATACCGGTTTCTCACCAGTCACACGATTTTCGGGATTTCTTATGTTTTTTTTATTATGTCCCCGACGACATGCAGAGAATAGATATTTGATATTCTTTTCAATGAAAGCAGCATGAGAATCAGGCTCAACCGGCTTCTGCAGAAATGGCAAATGCCAGCTTTATTCTTAATTAAAACTTCAGAGACACAGGGAGTAAACAGAGAAGCCTTTGACGAAAAGTTCATAGAAGGAAAGATCGATAGTCAACGAAGGAGTCTATGTGGTGTGCCGAGGACACCGATGTTGTTCGAGTTGGGTGCAATTAGCGGGCCATAAATCCCATGGATAACGAGACACGGCGCCCCGAAGGCGTCACGACGCTTCTTCGTTTTCTACTACAGGGTTATATGCTCTTGCCATCTTCTTCTTCTGTTTTGTGCTACTCTCATCCAACTCAGTTGCCTTCAAGTGTCTTCCCAAGAGAGAACTTCTGGGCAACTTGGTAGTTTGCCGGAGAGACGACGGTTGACACTGTGCGCTCTCTTGTAACATACCAAATGACAAAGACAGGCTTTTTGGGTTAAGGATTTTAGGAGAAAATAAATCAAGTGCCCATCTATCTTTTCAGTGTAAAAATAAAAAGGGGGAATTTTAGAAAAGTATTTAAAACACGATGATTACTGTGATTTATCCCGCTGCGACTTTTGACCCTTGCGGTTTTTACTGAATTTTCCGGACGACACCTATACCCTTCAGCTACATAATAACCTCGAAAAAATCTCGGCAAGTCCCTATTTAAAGATCTCTGTCCTCGTTTCTTCCGCAGGCAAGCCCTTTCCGACCACGAAGACGTGAGCCACGTGATTTATTGCGATAGAAAATGGGAGAAATGAGAAGCCACTACCCCTTTTCCTCCATTGCCAGAGTGAATGAATAAAAATACGAGAAATGTGAGAGGCGACGTAAAATGGAAAATTTTAAATGACCAAAGGTGCGAGTTTGCTAACATACTAACAGCAACCATATGGACTTGTCATAAATTACCATGGACATCTTCCAAAATACAGAAATATATAGGGGAGCCAGGTAAAAGTTTCGAAATCGATGCGTAAATAATTCGAGCAATTTCCAAGGTCACTCGTAGACCCAGGGTGAAAGTTTTTCCCGAGGTATTGTGTCCGGAGTTTTTGGAGGAAAAAAAGGAAACTGTGAAGGAAGAGATGGAATAAAGAAATGGAAAGTTTCGAGTCTCATGAGAGCATTGTCAGTTGCGTCATCGCAGAGTAAGGAATACAATCCACTCTCGGAGCCGGTCTCCACGTGTATAATATCGAAATTTATGACCCTACTGGTTTTCTCCGTCCGCTGCTTCATAATCTTCATTGACTACCTCAGGAGTATTTAAAGTATCAAATTTTCAGCGCATCTCCGCCATTTTTTCGTGCACATTGTCGGAAAATGGCGCCGATTCGCATTATTAAGTGCCATTGATCCCGAGAATTTTTAACTACCGAAAATTGATAAAAAATTGATAATAATCAGTATCTACAATGTCTATTTGATATTCAGCTATTGATCCCGGAAAAATTACATTGAAATTCCTTTCAATAACTCTTATCTCCATTAGCAAGTGTTATTTTTAAGTCATTGCCCATTTGCCCATAAATTAAAACCGAGAACGACCCTTCGTCAATGATGAACTCTCGAGTTTGCTTCATTGGAAAAAACTGTATCCTCTGTCTCCAAAATAAAGAAAACAAACGCACCACACTCGCACGATATAAATCACCGTCTTCACCGGAAGCTGAGGCTTTCGATGAATATAGCCTCGTGAACACGAGATAAATCGAAATATCAAACATCGCCGAATTCAAATTCAATCAGTAAAAAGAAACGAAATAAATTGAATAAATGAAGGCGAATCATTGGAATCAGCAGATGCATTGCGACGTGACGTCAGGCGCCCTCCATCAAAATTTTCCAATCGCCCCGATCCATTCTCTTCATTTCCTGCCGTCTCCCTCCTCCTTTACTTGAGCGGAAGGGACGTAATACAAGCGAGGGCAATCGCCCTCTCTCGCTCTCTCATTCATTTCCGCATTCTGGCGCTTTTTTTTCCACGATAAACATGGCGGAAATTGGGACGGGTCTCGATTTCTTTTTGGAGGTCGATAAAATTCGCCTCAGGAATTGAAATAAAAAAAATAAACTACAAGAAATAGGATGAATTACAGGCAACTGTGGAATTCGTGTTTCTTACTGGAAAACCAAAGGGCGAAAGTCCTCTCGGAATTCAAGCGCGTCGAAACAATTACAATTAAAGTGCGGTTAGCGAATTAACGCAGGCTTGGCACGCGTGGCACGGTAAATTCTCCGTATCATCGTGAACCGGAAGATCCATAAACAATACGGTTTAACACGACGAGAATAAAGAAGCGATAAGAGATCTAAACTTGATTCCATAGAATGAGGGAAAAGAAGAAAAAAGAGAAGCCGAACTTTATCGAGGACTGTTGCGCACGTTTATACGTTAAACTGCATGATACACCACGTGGCAAGTGCCGGTATTTCCAAGAATTATAAATTCCCTATTCCACAATTTCCCTCATGAGTGAAAAAAAACATAAATGAACAATACAAATGCCCTCCTTATCTCTCTCAATCGCTCTCAACTTGTTTTCATAATTAATGAATAAAGAGTTAATTGCACCTGGTGCAAAATTTATCGTTAGATTAATTGTTTGATACGTTAACAGCATAACGCGTTAAACAGTCCCTGACTCAATTTAATATTTCTTTAAATTTTAAATATAATAATTCATTAGAACGCATTGTCTCTCACCTACGTCGCCTCTTTTTTCGCCTTCTCCGTCGGCGTCTCCGCCACTCAATTCTGCCCCTGGCAGAAGGGGCAATTGAATATGCCCGCGTCTTCAGGGCCGTTGCTACGCCCTTCTCTTCTGTATTCTTTCTCTTCTCGTCTCCCTGCACCGGGGACTTTTTGCTTCCCCCGGTGCTCGACTCCGTCGTGATTGATAAAGCCAACTATGTAAATTCTGATAATTCTCAATTTTATTTCTAATAATTCGCCGTGCGTTATTACAATAATTGAATGATGATTTTTTGCCGCCAGTGACGGCGACGTCGGCGACGTTGCCGTGACTGCCGTCGGTGGCAACAGTCACCGTGACGTCACTCGTGTATTCACTGATTCTAGATGATAAAATTGTGGCAACATTTGTCCTTACGCTACAATCTAACTTCACGTGGTTTTGTAAATATTTTGATGGACCATTAAACATCACCCCGTTAAATTTATCGGTTCACTTGGCAAGTCAACCTGAGATACTTTATCACTACTTTTATTATTATTATTATTACTTAGGTTTTTTTTTTAAATTCACTCCAAAGAATTACTCCACAGGTTTAATTTTGGTCCATTGAATTTATCATTTGACTTCTTTTATTTTTTCTCCTCTCTTGATGCTCCGAAAAAATGAGCCGATAAAGAACGATAAAAAATAAGCGCAATTAATCTACTGTAACATGAGAAATTCGTCTTTTTTTAATATTTCAAAGAAGTATTATTAATAAATTAAATTCCGTAATTTATGTATCAAATTTTACTGTGTTACGCGACGGCGTCGCGACGCTCTTCACAATTTTAATCTCGTACACTTCCATCAAAAAATATATATATAATGTTTTATTACTTTATTTTTTTTTATTGTATTCTTGTTTTCTTGAAATTGCCTCACGTGTCTCTTCGTTTCTTCTTTTTTTGTTTTTTTTCACTGAAATCCCGAGTCTCGTCACGGATGACAGTTGGTCCGGGGCTTTTTTGGAATGTGTTTGTGTTACATTGAGGACCAGTTCGACGGGTTAAATTGCTTTTTCACTTGTCAACAAGCGATGTAGGATTTTTTTACACTTTTACACTGAATTACAAGCGCCAGAGTCTTTTTTTAAAATAATTAATACACTAGATTTTCACGACGGATGTATCCAGCATGAATAATCACGTCCAATAAAGTAACCACCGCGTTTTTTAACCATGACTCAATTTTATCCAAAAATTAATTCAAATTATTCTTCATTATCAAATGAATAAATGAAAAAAAAAATTAGACGACTTTGTTAATGATGAACGCGTGACGTTATATCGTATCCAAGAGATGGAACGACTGTGATCCGAAAATTCCGTTCTGGCGCTTTCGCAGCCTCCGAGGGACCAGTTGGAGTTAGCGAGAGCGCCGCGACGCAAAGTTGCCCTGCACATGCGTTGAGTTACCAAACGCCACCCACCCCTTGTGTGTCTCTGAATTTCCCCCCTCGACTCTACATTTTCCCTCGGCTTTCTCTTCCGAGTCTACGTCTGTAGTTGTGCCTTTTTTTTTTGCTTCTCTCTTGGGTTTGTTCGTCTTCTCTTCACGGGTGGAAAAGCCGCCTTTTCCTGCTGGGGATATGCCGGAGGAGAGGGGAGGTTATGTACCCCCGTATGAAAGCAGGGGACTATCGCGCGCCGTCACGCCGTTCCTTTGTGCGTCAACAAAAGCCCCAATTCTCTTTCTCTCTTATTTTTTCCCTCTCCGAGAGTGAAAAGCGCTCACAACCACTCGCAAGTTCACACGTACAAGATTTGTGTGGATAAATCTCATTTTTTTTAACGCTCAGACATCGATTGAAAAACGGAATTAATATTGATGGCACTTTGAGCGCTGGTATCGAGGAAACTAAAGGAGATAGAGCAATTTTTGTTATTACCTTTTTTCAAGCTCTTAAAATTCTGTATAAAAAAGAATTCTATGATAAATACTCTATCTCTGCTAGTTTCCGAGATATTCCCGGAAAATCAGGGACGATCGGGATAGTGTGGAAAATTCGCGAGTCCACACGCGCTCTAGTGCTGACGGATCCGATCGTCAATCTTTTCACGAGCGTCGTAAAGCTATCAGTCTGTGTTCACGCTCGGTATATAAGGGCTTCCGAGTTTTAACGGAGCTACATAGCCCAGGGATTTTCTATTCGTCGTAATCTTTTTCAACGCACGTGAAGAAATAGAAAAAAAAATGCGAGCGTTTCGGTGCTTCAGATAGAAATGTAGAAAAGGCCATATATCTATCTCGAAACGTGCCTCGGGATGAAAGACAGGAAATGTGTATAAATAGAACTTTAGAGTCCAAAATACTCTCACTTTCAGTACATTTCTCATCGTTTTACAATAGTATTATGTCAATACGAGGGTTCACCTGTATTTTATGTTCATTCGGCTATCTGAATTATTCATGAATCACTCCGCAACATGACGGAATTAATTTCAACGTTGTACAGATACTCTGCTCATTTGATTGATTCCGGTTCATTAAGATTTTTACCGAAATTGGTACCTCCACCTCTCGATATCTCCGAAACTATTTGTTTTATCAAAAAAAGTCAAGAGACCTTTTTTATTCAGATTTTAATTTTCTACAAATGAGTTCCCTTGAAAAATTCCCCTAAACCCAGTAGTTTCGGAGATATCCTTGAAAATCTGATCTCTCACTCACCACTAGATGAATCTAGCGACACCCGCATTATCCAAGGACTTACCTGTAACATAAAAATAAAGCAAAAATTGTAAAAAACGTTGTAAAATTAAATGCATTATATTCTACTTAATAAATATTAATTATCCGGTATTCCTACGGAATTCACTATTCGGTCGTGCTCTAAATACTCTTCGCAGTACACAATCCAATATTATCGGAGGTCAACGCGCCGTTCGTATCAGCATTTAATTATTGCCAATATTAATTTGTTAAAATGTCAGATGACTGTGAGCTAAAGTAATGATAATTGCTCGTACATTCTTTATTTTAAAATTCCTGCAAAGCATTGATCGCAAAGTAGACAGAGCGGAAGTACTAAGAAGAGGCCTATCGTCCAGTGGCCGTGAAACAAAGGCGGGCGCCGGCAGCCCGTGTAATTGGACTCCCGAGAAGACATTAATGTCCTCTCTTCTTTTTATTCTTATTCTTCAGAAGGGGCAAGAATATTTAAATGTCACATTGGCTCTCCGGAGACCGGAGGGCGGAACCAGACGAGTTGCGTCGAACAGAGACAGAAGAATTTTAACGTCCAGCTGGCTTCAAGAAGACACGTTTTCCTCACTGATTCCATCCTCTCTCCGTCTGCTCTTTTTTTTCTACCCGTCTCAGGCCATAATTCTCCCCTCCAATTCGTCTATCTCACGATCACAGATACGTAAAATGTCTACAAAGTGTACAGAGACCATAATAGTCTGCAAAACGATTGACCCAGTTTGTTTGACGAGTCTCGTTGTCTTCTCCGACCTATGACTCTCGTCTACATTCACGAGAGAATTTGTTTTAAAAATGAATTTCTCAACCAACATCAAAGTGAATAACAAATGCGTAATTTCTTTGATGTCAACCGCTGAATAATAATTGGCTATTAATTCACGTGAGGCTTTTTTCAAGAGTCATAAATGAGAGCCACTGGTACTCGAGGTCATTCTGGCATTAAAAAAGACAGTAAAAGATCATTTTATTATATGCTGTGTGAAAAATATATATTTTTCACACTCTTTTCTTCGTGAAAATTATGAATTTTCCTTTGGAATTTCTAGCGAATAGTCTGGGAATCAGTGTATTGGACATTTTCCTCTCCGAAGAGACGTCGGAGGGTGAAGTTTCGCTTGAGAGCGTGACGGGGGTGGAACGAAGGGTGGCATGCCACTAGCCGCACGAAGAAGCGCGGGGTATAATGTAGGAAAAGGAGGGGTATATCTCAACCCCGGGAGTTCGAGTTGAGCTGACGAGGGTGAGCGCAGACCGGAGAAAGATAGGCAGACGAACAGAGACAGAGAGTGAAATGGGGTGGTAGGAGGAGAGTGGGGATGAGCCCCCAGAGTTGGAGCGATGGCAGAGTATTGATTTAGTGGGTTTCACCGTCTCCTTCTATTTGTCTCCTCGAGCCGTTTCCAACATCTCCGTACGTCTTCTAGCGTCTTCATGGAGAGCGTTGACAACGCCATCTTCGATGTCCGCATTAATGCATTTATTTAATGCCTTATGAATTTATTTTTACTTTTTATTTTAATGCATTTGATATTTAAATTATTCACGCGACAACGCAATACGTGCTTACCAAGTTTACTAGGTCGAGCATTGTTCGCACGCTACTATCGTATTACAGGGAAAATAAATAAAATGTTGTGAATGTGATTGAAAGTAGATATAGTAATGAAATGTATGGGATTTTCATGTTATTGGGTAATATCTAGACGTCTCTTATACGACTGGCTTTTTTTTTTTATCACTACCTAGTAACACAATTCTTCGGTTTTAAGTGACAAGGTCGTGTAGGCTCAATGGAGAATATGGAACAAAAGTTGATTGATCAGGTGGTGCCTTTTTTTTTCTCCTATTTTCAGTGATAAGCATTCAAACGATCGGAATAATACGAAATTCCTCCGTATAAAAGAGGGAAAAAACATTTAGAGAATAAAAAAAAAAGGAGGAAAACATATAGATACAATCTCTATATAGTTAAGAGGTGTTTACAACTCCGACAGTGAATCTGTGGGTAAGTGGGAGAGAAGATGGCAGTAAATATTCCTCAGGTCCCTACTATACGTTACGGCGTGTTTCACCGCTCCCATCTTCCGTTCATTCGCCTTCTCTCATTCTACCTCCACTGTAGTGGTTAACGGACACATATAAAACAATTCACATACTGTACCATCCACTTGTGACCTCGAATTCTCAATTTAATTTCTTCCGAAGTAATTTCCGATTTCTCGGTGAATCAATAACTCAAAGACTAGTGTATAAATATTCATTTTCAACGAAATTTTGTTGGTTAATATTTGATGAATTTATGATTCTGGACTCAGATGTTTTGTCATGCAGAGGGACATTCTTGATAAATGCGCCGAAAAAATAAATATAAGGAAAAACGCAATTTTCCTAATGGCGAATGACGGTGAAGATCGGAACTAAAGTTCTTCGGGAAGAATATATCAAGGCTGAAGGTTACATCGCCCTCATGTCAACTCATTCCCCGAGGGACCATCCCAACACGGGAAAACTTTCGCAGGGAGGAAATTGCCATGAGACGTCAGTGCGGAATATTAGAAATTCCGTATGAGGAGGAGACGTGTGAGGCCTTAGTTTCCATGTTATATATTATCAAAGTAGTGCATGTAAACGTTAGGCGTTCCTTTTTATTCGATTTAATCGTGTGCAATAAAAAATCAATTTTTCCGGGGTTTAAAGGGGCGTTGAGACGTTAAGTTTTGAACGAGAGGTATACTTTGCAGTTTCATCTTATAGCACCTCATTCGCCGGAGGGTAACGGGAGATCAATAAATCGATTTCGGAAGCTCTGATTATTCAGGGGAAAAGGTACTTTGAAATTTTCGGGAATTTCTCCATTGGCAATAGAATAAAGTTTCTGGGAAAAAAAAGGGAAAGAGGATATTTCTGTTATCGTTTCGTGAAACTTGCCCTCGGTGAGGACTCGATGGAGTCCCTCTGTTAACGTGGGAGTCTGCAGGAGTGGCGCACAGCTGCCGCGTATCCCTCGGGCCAAGTGGTAAGAGAGAAAAATGAGAGAATAGTGGGGAAAGCATTGGCCTGGCAGTGTATAGTATCATGCAAGATATCAGAGGACTCGCACAACTGAAAATGAAATAACAGAGACGATTCAACGATAATTCATCCAGCGAAGAAATGGGCGGATTTTAATTCTGACGTTGAATCTCGATTATGTGGATATTAATTAGTTTTTGGAAAATGGAGCAAAACTTAAAATATTCTTTCGTTATTTCGACAAAAGGCAAAACTTTCACTCGTAAAAATCCAAAACCGAGCCTTTCTTCTCTCTCTCTTTTTCCCTGCATTCACGTAAATCGGGAGCCCTAAATCTTTTTCCCCATGGTTTTGAGAAACCCCTGGAGGAAATGGCATTATGCGGGTGAAACAAAGTTATGAGAAACGCGTGTAAAATGTATCGTCTTTATTATATACCTGCTGGAAGGAGCTGTGGAAAAAGATTATGATGCAAGATGATATAGGGGAAGGTGGTGCTCACTTTAAAATCGTATATTACGAAAAATCAAGAGAAATATTGGGGATAGATTGTTTTTGATGATTCCATTGGAAAGCTGAGGAAATTTCCGATGAAAATCATGTGCCAAATTATTTTTTTTTCTATTTTTTGAAAATTCGATTTTTTTCACCCAGATTTGAAGGGGTTTACCTTGGGAAAAATTGAAAAAAACACTTTTTTGGCAATATCTCGGGTTCTATTGGTCGTAGCGCAAATCCGTTGCGCTCAAATTAAAGGTCTCGTCGCCCTCCACATGTCCCCCAAAAATCATCGATTTTTATTCAAAATTAAGAAAGTTATGAGCCAAAAACTCATTTTCATAAAATGGCTTGTAACTTTTTTAATTTTCGATAAAAATCGATGATTTTTGGGGGAGATGTGGAGGGCGATGAGACCTTTAATTTGAGCGTAACGGATTTGCGCTACGACCAATAGAACCCGAGATATTGCCAAAAAAGTGATTTTCCAATTTTTCCCAAGGTAAACCCCTTCAAATCTGGGTGAAAAAATCGAATTTTCAAAAAACTCGAAAAAATTAATTTCAATACATGTTTTCCGCCTAAAATTTCCTCAGCTTTCCAATGGAATCGTCAAAAAAAAATTATCTCCAATATTTCCCGAAAAAAAAAAAAAAATCGATTTTCGGCAAAAACCCGAAAAAAGCAGTTCTCTCAAACAGAACCAGTTTCTTTGGAATATCTCTGAATCTCTCGGTCGGAGCCCAAAAATGACAGCGTGAGGTGACAGAGGAGCATCTAAGATGCTCCTCTGTCACCTCACGCTGTCATTTTTGGGCTCCGACCGAGAGATTCAGAGATATTCCAAAGAAACTGGTTCAGTTTGAGAGAACTGCTTTTTTGCCAAAAATCTGATTTTTTTTTTTTCGGGAAATATTGGAGATAATTTTTTTTTGACGATTCCATTGGAAAGTATGGGGGCCGATGAGACCTTTAATTTGAGCCCAACCCCACTGCGCTACGACCAATAGAACCGGAGATATTGCCAAAAATGTGATTTTTCAAATTTTTCCAAGGTAAACCCCTTCAAATCTGGGTGAAAAAAATCGAATTTTCAAAAAACTCGAAAAAATTAATTTCGATACATGTTTTCCGCCTAAAATTTCCTCAGCTTTCCAATGGAATCGTCAAAAAAAAATTATCTCCAATATTTCCCGAAAAAAAAAAAAAATCAGATTTTTGGCAAAAAAGCAGTTCTCTCAAACAAAACCAGTTTCTTTGGAATATCTCTGAATCTCTCGGTCGGAGCCCAAAAATGACAGCGTGAGGTGACAGAGGAGCATCTTAGATGCTCCTCTGTCACCTCACGCTGTCATTTTTGGGCTCCGACCGAGAGATTCAGAGATATTCCAAAGAAACTGGTTCAGTTTGAGAGAACTGCTTTTTTTCCGTTTTTGCCAAAAATCGGAAAAAACACTTTTTTGGGAAAATATTGGAGATAGATTTTTTTTGACGATTCCATTGGAAAGCTGAGGAAATTTTAGGCGGAAAACATGTATCGAAATTAATTTTTTCGAGTTTTTTGAAAATTCGATTTTTTTCACCCAGATTTGAAGGGGTTTACCTTGGGAAAAATTGAAAAAAAACACTTTTTTGGCAATATCTCGGGTTCTATTGGTCGTAGCGCAAATCCGTTGCGCTCAAATTAAAGGTCTCATCGCCCTCCACATCTCCCCCAAAAATCATCGATTTTTATCGAAAATTCAAAAAGTTACAAGCCAAAACTGATTTTTTCAAATTTTGGCAAGGTAAACCCCTTCAAATCTGAGTGAAAAAATCGGATTTTCGAAAAATTGAAAAAAAAATACTTTGGCACTTGTTTCCTATATAAAATCACCTCAGCTTTTCAATGGAATCATCAGAAAATCGCTATCTCCAACCGTTCAATCAGAATGTCCATTTTACCCCGATAATCACTCAGATATCCGCGAAAAAACTGATCGAATCGACTTGTCTGATAATAAATTTCATGAAAAAGGGAGGAATTGAATAGATTTCCATCGAATTCTCATTTATTATCGAAAGTATCTCCACTGGGAACGATCAATGGACACCCCTGATTCGTAAAAATGGATATTCTCGATTCCGACTGTACACAGCCTCGTCCCTCCCCTTTTTCCAAAGTGCCAGTTAGGCAGAAAGAGGGGGAAAAAGACCAAGGGTCGATTTTTCAGGATGTAAGCAGCCGGCCAAAGGGCGGGGGCAGTGGAGGGAGATTTAGATGTCATCCATTGACGTTTTACCTCGGTTCCCCAAAAATTCCCCTCCACCAAAAACGCCTACATCCCCAAGATGATAGACGAGAAAGCCGACTCAACTGTTTGCCCGAAAAAAAAAATGATTTCTTACTTCTCTATATCCAAAAACAACTAATGGCTTCTTATTCACAAATTTCTCATTCTCCACCTCTCTATTCCACTGTTCCATAATAAATCCTCAGCGTCAATTCTCAACTTATTAAAAACCCCCTGAAATCTCATTGTTGTCGTCACAAGTTTTAGACAAAAAAAAAGTATAAGAATCTCCATGAAATTTAATTATTTTTCACTTTACCCAGTGACTCAAGGGGAATACGAAAGTTTGGTGAAATTCTTTTATTCGACCCCTCGTCGAAAGTTCGCCTCAGCAGGATATTCGTTTTCTTTACGCGACATTAACGTTTTACGTGCCTAGTCAATGTGCAAAAGAAGGAGAAATACAGAATAAAGAAGCCATAGGTTATGAAAGAAGTAAAAAAAATGAGAGAGAGAAGCGCTTTCGAGATTAGCTCATCCAATCAGCCAAAACATTGGAAGGGCGGTCTTAATTAAAATCCCCGGGACTACCCAAAACTGTGAGAATCCAGATGCTGAATGTCTTCCATGTACAATGGATACTTCAAGATTACCATTGGCGTCTTAAAGTATTCACGAGTCTCCATTTGACATGCAGATTTATTTCTCCTCATTGAATCCACCAAACTCGAGCAATTAAATCCAAAACACGAGAGAATCTCCCTTTCTCTCATTGGAAAAAAAGGCGCGAAAGGGTTATTGGTCTCGAGTTATTTAAGTGGCTCTATAAATCCCGATCCGAGCCTATATTTACTCTAATACCTCTCCCCGATAACTCTCAATTTTTCACTGTACTCTCAGCCAATTCCTCATTTATTTTCTCCTCTTTTCTCCAATCAAAATCGTTTACGCTCAACATGGAATAATCGTTGAGATTCCACAGCAAGATACGTAGCGTCATAAATCCCCAGTGGGGGATGCACTGTTGCCGTTTGCCCTCGTGATGGCGCAGAGACGGACACGCGTAGGTCAGTGCTGGGGGGGGGAATAACATTTGTCGTACTCAGAGGTGGAAGGTGGCGGCACTGTCCTAAACTACCCCCCAATTCCCTTCCCTCTATTATCTTCGTGAAATTCGTGCGACTTTGGATGCCAGTGAACCGCCATCTGCCGAAGCACCCTGGAACGTTCATTTCGGGTAGGAGCTTCAGCAAATGCCGCACAGAGGGCTGCTGTATCTTTGGCGGAAAGATTTGAATCAGAGGGAATAACTTGCGCATTTTTTTTCATGCATTTAAATGAAAGATTTAACGATGCAATTCATAATTAATCATTTCTTCATGCAAATCATGGGGAATAGGTTACCGACTTACGCGTCAATTAGGAGTGCCGCTGGTCACTCCCATGGCACGTGTAATTGAATGTAATTTGCGCTAGAGGTATTCGGAGAGTGATAATTCATTTTTACATTCTTTTTCTTTTGAGAGAGAGGGAATTATTCAAATGCAGAATCCAATGGTTTAAAGCGCCTTTGGGGAATTCGAGAACTGTACAAACGTTAATCACGCGTTTCAAAGAGGCGCGTGGCTCTGCTTATCAATCAATACCATCGACCTTACTCACTATTAATACCAATGAGCTTGGTAGTTTGTTTTTTTTTTAATGTGGAGTGGCGAAATGTGTTTGGGTGGTCTAGACTGTTTTTAAAATGATGAGTTGGCAAGGTTTATTGGTACTTGGTATGCAGCATTAAGTGCGTGTTTATGTTTTTTCATTTCCTCGTTTTTTGCATAACTGCACAAGGTGTCTAGCCGAATATTAATTTAATTATTGAGGCAATGAGTGATGAATATTGAATTATTGTAGGGAATTAAATTCTCTAAAAAAAAGGTGTCTTTACATTTTTTCTTAAACTCAATAATTCACGAGATATTTATAAAATAATGCAGAAATTAGTTGATGTTCAGAGAAACAAATTCAACAGTTAAACGACTCCATTTTACTTCTGTTCACCCTTCATGTATCACCTGAGACACGTGAGATAGTATCTCACACTCAAGGATATCGCACTTTCTCACATTTGCGTCTGAAAAATAACCCGAGAACATAAACCAAAAGAATTTCCTCACAAAATTACCCAAAAAAAAAAAAAAAAGAACTGTATTATCTCTATCACCCGGCTTGATCTCCCTTCATTAATATTTTAATTCACCTCTTATATTTTCTCAAAAATCTACTCTACAATTTCGTTGACATTGAAGAATTGGTAGAAAATAATACGAACAATGTGATGCAAAAGAGAGAAATTTTCTCCAGTATAAAATAAAAAAAAGCAAAGAAATAAAATAAAAGTAGTTTGAGTTATGTGCCCATTTTCGGGTTAATAATCCCGTTATGCGCTTCATTCTGACTGGTGTGTGGTTGAGTATAATGGTCGGTGGGACTAGAGGCCTCAGGGCGTTTTAAAAATAAAAATAAAAGGGGGAAGAGCCATAGGCAAGCCATGAGTTGGGCCGCCTCATCATCCGTCAACTGTCAGACGTCCAGCCAATCCCGTCTGATTCCCCATGAAAACGAAAACCACCCACAGCCCTCAGGGCTGAAATTATCCGTAAGGGTGTATTTATTACTTTTCCATAAATTCCTCATAAAAAAAGGGGATGCTAATAAGAAACCCCTTTACCGAGAATCTCACATTTAACAAAAAAAAAGCGCGAAACGCATTTTACTTGAATTTCTTTGCCTTTTCACTTTGTGGAGAAAGATCGATAGCCGCAAGTGCTCTGACAGCTCAAAGAAATTGATTATTTAAACGATTTTAACTCGATAAGGATGTGGATACAAAAGGCGCTAGGTGGAATTATTCACGGAAATGGTCAATGAAGAGAGGTGCAGAAATAAATGATTTTTTTGTTAAAGAATTGTTGAGAAAAAAAAATGTGACACTGCAGAGGATTCTTCGTATCGTCACTCGACAGTTTTATTTTTCTTCAACAAAGGCAAAAGGCCTATTTCAAAGAGAGATTGGTATTCTCGCTCGATGTATTAAAACAGACACACACAGGCACATAAACGAGTACAAAGTTACTGCGAATCACAGTTGTGCAGAGCCACAATTTCATGGGAAGTAAATTGTGTTGAATCTTGACGTTTTGTTGGAGCGAGAGAGTAGTAGTTTGCGAGTGCATGTGGCAATGGTATTTGCGTAAAAAGACGGTTATAACGTCTTCGAGTATGTCACAACGTTTGAAAATGTATTAACATTCTGACGGCGTAATATAATTGCTGAGTTTTGCTACATAAGTGAGTGACATTCCGGTTAACTTATACGAGACGTGTACTTTTTTTTTTTTTGGGAAAACGGATTGTTTAATAATTGAAATAATATTTCTTGGGTTAATTGAATTTTGTGGAAATTACGTGATCAATTTATTAATGGGCTTCAGAGAATCCAGGGGAAAACAAAGAGAATGGTTTTTACAGAATGAGAAGCGGCACCTTTCACGGAGGAAACCGATGGCATCGGGATTGATACGCAGGGGAAGGTCGTTTCATTCTCGTAAGAATTACGAAATAAATCTGAATACATTTTAACGATTTTAGTAATGGGAATTTTATTTTTTCCATAAAAATTGTAAAAACCGCAATTATTTTATGAAAATCATGAAAAAAAAAAATTCAATAACCGAGTTTACATTACTCTCCCCCTATTTTTCCATAAAAATAAAACGAAGTAACGTGCCGGTACAAACACTACGTTATCGATTGTGAAAATCTCGACGACACGATGACACGAAAGGATCTGGCGGCACGATCGGTGGTATAAAGTAACGGAACGAGAAGAGAAACGCGTTTATGAAGTGTTGATGCTGTTGGTGATACCACGTGAATGTGTAACGCATAAAATACCCGAAAAAAAATCGGCAATTTCTAATAAATAAATTAACCATAAACTCACATAGCGAAATATCAAATTTTCCCCTCGAAAATTCCATCGGCACTTGTTACGCACATTAAACTGGCTACTTGGATGATTACACTGACCACACAATGAGGGTTACACAGAGTGCGGCTTAGTGGCGAGCGAGGACTACTCTAGCCACCAACAAGGATCGTCCAAGTCGAAACACAGGGTTCTACTCCCGCCTTTTGACGTTCCCTCGGCGCAACCGGCGATATCCCTCACCTCTCAGGGGCGCCTGATGGGGCAGTGCTGTGTGGCACCCACTGATTCTCACTATTGTGCACTTGTGATTAATAAAAATCGGCGACTCCATCAAAAAAATTCCGATATCTCGCTTATTTGAGGAAAATGGCATGTGGAATTTAATCGGATTCTCTAATAAGAGAAAACGGAATAAATTATTTAATTTTATATTAATGAATTTGCACTCTGGCCTCATGCATCGTGGAGAATGTAATTAACGATAATTGTTACTCGGAAAATTACGCGAGGAGAGTTACTTTTACCGGGATTTAAAAATTCCCGCTTGAAAATGGATGAAATCGATGAATCGGTAATAGCATAGGTGCAATCAATGCCGACAAATTCTATTCAGCTTACTTACTAGTGAATAAAAAGGGAGGATAAAGGGAATTGTGGGCTGGAGAGAGGAGGTGGGCTCAGCACACGTGAAATCGTAGTTGGTAGTAGCAATTACGTATCGCGTGATTTGTAGCCGTAACTCGTCGGCGACGGCGGCGGCGTCGTGACGCTCCCGGGCTTTGTTGGGCCTCTGTGCGCCTCCGTGTGTTATGCAGGTGGCCACGTGCACGAAGAAGAAAACGAAGAAGTTACACACGTACATAAACCCTTTTATTTTTACCGGTCTCTTCGATCATTCAAATGGGGGATGGCATAAAGACACTGGAAATTCCTCATTAGACAAAGAAAATCATTTTCCCCGGCCTCGTTTCCCGAGAAATCACAGAACCATTCCTCTACAATTTAATTTTTAAAAAAAAAGGGAAATCTAATATTCTTAGAAAAGTGATTAAAGTAACTAGCATATACTCAGTTAATTACCAAGACCAGTTTTACATAAGATAAATCCACGCATAAAAGACACCTCAGAATTTATCAGTCATGGTATCTAACTCACAATTTCTCATTACCGCTCAACCTCACTAAAATCACTTAGAATTCATCAAAATAATTACTCGAGGAATTAACAAAAAAAAAAAAAAACGAGGAGAATTGTGGAGAAAAATTTGAGAGCATGATTCAATAGGTTTAATGAGTATTCATTCCGAATGAGTCTCTCGACACCCAGGTAGAATTGACTCAGGTCGAAAATTGTACATTGTGTGTCTGTGGACTGTAACATTTCGTGCCGAAGACGCATTACATTGGCCGTCCGGTTTTGGCCCGTAGCGCGTGCAGACACGCCGACGCTCATCGCCTCTTTTTTTTTTTTCCTCTCATTAATTCCATTTGTTTCTTTATTTCATCACCGAGAGTCATTTGCAGACGCAAAAGGTCGCCCGTTCGATTAGTTAATTATCGTATAGAATAAAACGTCGATTTTCTTCTGGTATTTGAAGAGTCTCAGCTCGCGCATTCTCGAGTTGTTAATGAGGAAAAGATTTATAGTAATTAGTCACTATTGGAATGCCTGAAATTCGTCACCTGTGACGGAGTTAATTGATTTATACAATAATTTAATCGATTCTGCCCCGAGATCTGATGAATTATCAGTGAATTTGATTTATCGATGAATTTTTTCCCACATGGGAAAAATGAATGGGGAAAAAAAAATGAATGAAAAACGTGGAGAAGTGTTAAATCAGTTTATAAGTAATTTAGAAAGTCAAAGAGTACCGTAGACTGGATTTATTCACCGCTAATTGAAAAAGGACAAATTAACGCAAACTAACGTCGGTAATTTATAACGTCACGCTTCTCGGAGCACCGACTTTGAGACCTGGATAAATTCAACAATTTATCTCATTAAACAGTGAATTGAAATATTCAATGAATAAATATTCAGAGTACGGAAATATTCATCGATTATTATCGTAATCGTATAAATTCACAATTGCGTGAAAGTTTTAATGTATTTTCTATTTATAGAAATTGTCTTTCGTGAGTTTGCAATTGAAATTTTAAGGAAAATATCATTGTTTCATATCGAAAGCTCAATTTCCTTTTATTTTCGCAATTATTTCTCATTTTTTTATCAGGAAATACGAAAGGAAATCATTGGACTGCTCAACTCTGGGGTTGAAACAAATGTCTATTGCCGTATCCGACAAATGTACGTACGATAATTATCAAACTCCATTTGAGGGTAGACAATAATTATAATGATTATATTGGGAGTAAGGAGGAAAGAGAGGGGGAGGTTGGGATAGGCGGGTAGCTTGTGGAGGAATAAATTACTGGTTTTACCTTTTGCCGTGTGCGGTCGACACACAAGGCAAAATGCGGCGGCATAGGTACGCTCGATAGATACGTATCGTTGGACTCTGTGTTTCCGTGTGGTGTATGTATTACACGACAGGCAAAAGTGAGGTTTTCAAAATACGGAGAACGAGAATGGAAAGAGATGGAGCGGATGGCGCCAATAAACAGCTGGCGTGTTTCCTCACTTTCTTATTGGCTCTTTTCTCTGGGGAGAAATTTTTTTATTTCAGCCCTCGATAACGCTTTTATCGCATTTGCAGATTGTGCCGCAGCAAAGTTGAGATTTTTTTTTCAAATATTGGAGATGGAATTTTTTTGATGATTCCAGCGAAAAGCTGAGGAAATTTGAAGCGGAAATAATAGGTCGAAATATTTTTTTTCGAATTTTTTAAAATTTCGATTTTTTCGTCAAAAAACGACAGGTATACCCCTTCTATTTTTTCCTGAAAAAATCGAAATTTTCAAAAACTTGAAAAAAATTATTTTGACACATGTTTTCCGGCTAAAATTTCCTCAGCTTTTCACTGAAATCATCGAAAGAATTGTATCTCCAATATTTCTCAAAATTTCCCATAAAATCGCCTATATTTTACATCAGATTCTCTCATGGATAAGGAAACGACACGTCCGACACCACATGAACGCGGATAAGCAATGTGTCTCATGTGTAGTGTTTGCTGAGACACCTAATTATGCGATTGTCGTTTGTTCTTACGTGAAAAGATATCTCCCATGGCCACAAAATGCGAGTTTGATCTTCAGTGGATACCTCCGAATGCCTCTTTTTCTCATTCGGCTTGTTCCCTTAATATTCTCATCCCACAGGCTTTGTAAATTTCCACGTGCACTCGACTGGCCTTTTTGCACAAGTGTGTGCGCACGCGTACAGACGTGCGCGCGTCCATTCGGTCTTCTCCGTACGGTTTTATACGTTGGAGATTGTCGCGCGATTAGTCCAAGAGAGCTGCGATGTCACGGCTGGAAGATGCATTGCTCTTGCATTGCCCAGCCGTTATATACGTTCTGTATTTATACTGGATAGTATGGACCGTTTTATATACGGTAACGCCGTAAGTGCATAATCGCCGATCGCATCTGCTTGCACTTTGCGTCAGGACTCCGGCACCTTTGCCGAGTTGTGTGTGCGTTTATGTTATTTTCCCTTCACACTTTGTGCTTGCCAACACCTCGGCTAAACCCAAGAGAGGACCCAACATCGTGATATTCAAGTCTTAACACGGGCTTTTAAGATTGCACGCTTCCCCCTGATATGATACACGTATCCACGAGAACCTCGTGTCAAAGCAGAGATTAAAGAGAATTTATTTAATTTTTATGCATTTTATTATGTGAGACTTTTTCTCAATTGCATTTCGGTTATTGAGAGATACAGAGCCACGTGCGCCTTTGATTTGTCCACGAAATCTACGAATTTTCTTCGAAGGACGTCGATACAACGAATTCAACAGAGGCGAGGCTTCCCACTCATGGTATTTAGTGAATAAAAAAGGCGAAAGGTATATAAACGTGCATATGTAATCGTTCAGACGTTTGTATGGTGAGACGATGGCAGCTCTATCGCCTTGTCGGGCCTCAGTGGCTTTGCACCGACAGCTGTCGTCCATTCTATATTGACCTCATTGACAAAAGGATTTTTCTAATCTTCGAATACTTCGGAAAAGGCAGATGATGATAATAAAAAAAAATACCAATTTTACATATTTAAATTAGAGGCTCTTTGAAAGGTGGCCCTCACTCTGCAGAAATGAAGAAAATAAAAGGAACGAGAAGAAGAGGAACCGACGGATGATTCACTGTGGTTCATTACTCAAACAGCTTTTTACTTTAATCACATTAATGAAGCATTTAATCTCGCCGCGTGTTTTACAAGCCGACGGTGTGTGGCCCCAACATCGTAAAACTCTTTGACGAGAATTTCTCGGGAGAGTAAAATCCCTCTCTCATATTATTCCTATTACCATCGTTTTTCATTTTTTTTTTCCCTCAGTGAATTACTAGCGCTAATAACATCGCCTCATTTTCCCCCCATTTACACCTGTAACCATCTCATCAAAACTCACGACTCCCTGTATTACCGACCGAGTGATAAATTAATCAGAGGAAAAGTGCCTATTGTTAGAAATAATCGCTTACATTATGATGTGACTACGTGGGATGCAATTGTATTCCATCAGAACGTCACTTACCTGAAACAAAAAAAAATAATAAAATTATTACACAACAGTTTTAGATACATTATTCATAGCCTACGCAAATATCCGATTATAATATCCAAACGGAAGTAAATTAGCCATATCAATAAATTAACAAACGTCTCTCGAGTGAATTAATTCATCAGAATGATGAATGTCACTTGCGCCTATTTCACATCAATAAAATGCGAAAAAAAAAGATGGATACCGAGTGTTACAAATGTACGCACAACAGTGGAAAGACAAATTGCAAACGGTAAATCGTATAACGATCCAGTTACCGCCCACAGCAACAATCCCAACCAACGTGTTTCTTAAATATATATAGAACGCACCAACATTGGGGTTACCAGGGTTCGCCACAATGGAATCCGGTCACCAGGGTGTTTCCACAGGTCTCGATCTTTTTGATTATTTTATCCCCGATCATTTCCAAGTTCTAGTTAAATGTTATCATTGGTCTAGTGTCAGGAGACACGCAAAGGGGTGCGTGCACGCATATTTGACGCATTAAAAATGTTAATTCACTCGCGCACATCACATACACACAGGAGAATAATAAAATTCGACACACCCTGCCTAATGCCACACTGATTCTCCCCCGAGTCTCCAATTTTTTTCTGCAGCAGAAGCAGCAGCAGAAATTACCTGCAATAACAGGTGCATAGAGTCTTGAGACTCGTCTTTACCACCATAAACCTTTCCTGGCTGCGAGCCACCGCATAAATATAATAGGAAGGTAGTAAAGGCCTCGTGATGGTCGGCATTGCCCGCCGAACCGTCACGAGTTACCTCGTGGTAGGGGCATCTCTCTCTCTGTGTTGAGCGGGGGTGTGTGAAGGGTTTATGTATGTGTATTTTGTACAAAGTGAGATGGATATATGTAGTGCTGTGGAGGATACACACAGAGCTACACGGGCGGCGTGAAACACACAAGGAAACGGTTGGAATGATCGATGGGATTCTGCGCGTAGCCAGGCATGGACTTCACTTCCCATCCTCTCCTACTCCCACCATTTAGTACTCCTGCGCGACCCAGTCGTCGGGTCGACACACTCCGGGGAAGTATTTTCCATTCCCCTGCCCTTTCGAAAGGTTCCCGCCGCTTCAAAAAGTAGTGGGGAACGAGCACGTGGGAACGAGCGGTTTCCAGAGCTTTTGGAGAGATGGCGATAGCATAGATTCTATGTGCACGCCACCGAACGGCAGAACCCTCAAGTTTCTTCATGGAGTGGTGAAAAGAGCGGGAATAACTTCTCAGAAGGTAACTCTTTGATTTCTTCCTCACAGAGATACTACTTAATATTTATTGGACAAGTCGACGATAAAATCGAGATACTTTTTTACTATTTAATCGGTGGATATGCATTATGGATTGAAAAATCACGAATTACGATGGGAATACCTCACGGTATGACTAATAAAATTCGCATAAACGTTTCAACTCACGTACAACACAATTCCCAGTGAAAGAGAGACGACAGAAGATAGCAGTATGTGTGTGTGTGTGCAATAAAGGAGAGGTGGCGATGGGGAACGAATTTAGTACCAATGGCAAGTTGCAGGCACGCGCACCGATAAACGTGAAACGCGTCAGGCATTCATCAAGGTATGAAATGAAGCCCACCCGTACTTCAGATACAAACAGGAAGCGATTATCTCAAGGCTCATTCATGCATTAATTTTAACGAAGAAGAGACGCAAGTGAAAAAAAAAAATTGGAGCTAACTGTAAAATTGCATGCAAGGGTTGAAGAAGAAAAAAAAAGGAACAGAAGCAACTCCTCGATCATTATATAATTAGCCCTACTCGTGTTCACAGCGGGTCGCACGTTTGTAGTTCCGGTGTGTTGGCTATATAGATCAGTGGGGAAAGTAACGCAAAGCACGGCAAAGCAATTGATCAATATAGCACCAACAACCCCTGTGAGCTGCCCCGGTGTGTACCCGAGGCCATATACAATCTCATAACTTCGACCCTCGTCTGTTCCGCACACTTTCAGTATCTACCCCTCCTTCTAACCAGTAGCAAGTCCTCTCTTCTCTCCTCCGCCAAAACTCCCGGAGTGAACGCACCCCCATAACAAGTTTCTTACTCATCTTTTTCGTTCAATAACTCTCCATCCAAGATGGCCACCGCGGTCGTCCCTCATTGGCTGGGGGTGAGGTGGTCGCACACACAACCTATACACATAGCCCTTCTCTCTCTCTCTCACCATCCGTGAGGGGTTGAGATGGGGTGGTACAAAGGGGGAAAAGCAGTGACGCCATCTATCTTCCGTTGCCTTGGCTCGGCGTAACATAAGGCAAGATAAATTGCGGGATCTCCCGGGTTCTTGAACCTTTCTGGCAAATTGCATAAGAATATCCACTGGGCCCTCCTCTACTCCTTCGTCCTCTCTCGCATCCACCTTTTCCTTTTTACTTTTTTTTCAACCTCTTTCTTTTCGCCTCCTCTGCTCTTTCTCGTGCCTCAAGACCGCCACCCATTGCTCTCCTTCTCTCTGGCACTACCTCGTGGGCTCCAATGGAATTGGAATTAACTCAAATAAATCACCCCCAAGGCCCTGCAATACTACCATCTCTCTCTCTTCTTTCTTTTACTTTGAAACGTTGGAGTTAAAATTTTCTTCCATTCGAAATGACGGTATGTATCTCGTGGGATTGGCTTTTTAGATAAAACCGTGTAATTTATGCAACTTTAATTTCTCTTTTAGCCGAAAAATTTCTCGCACTCTTGTGTGCAATGAAAATTAAACCGAGGTATGATGAATGATGCTAGTACGAGAGATGAATGACTGATGGTTAATTGATAGCGCCTAATTGATAGTCAAATTATAGGTAATAACAGCTGAGTGTATGTAATTTGAATAATCACAAAGCATGGAGGGAAATGAGAAATGTGTGGAACGATTGAAGAGTTAACTAGAGCCATTTCCCAGAGTCATAAAGCACTCACGGCATCTGGTGGTAACAATCGAAACAACTTTGAGTTTATTTAAGAGTGAGAAAGTGAGACAGAGTTAGTGCGCGCGCTTCTCATGCTCCATTGATCGGAGAAGAAAGGCTATGGCTCGTAAAATTAAAACGACATGGCAAATTAAAAAAAAAAAATCCACCGTATTCTAATTATTTTCGCATTATTCAAGTATGTGTTTGCCTTACGTAAATTTAATTAACGCATTCCACGGAGTGTAATTAAATTTTCCACGTAATTAAAGCCTGGAAGATAATAATTCTCGTATTTTTTATAATTATTTTTCTACAAGAATCAAGGAATTATTTCCATTTGATACGAAATATTGGACGAGGTCAGTTTATTTTACGATTTGTTTGTAGTAAAGTGGGTGATGTAGCAGAGAGTAACATAGTCAGTATGATCATGGCCATAAACGATTCTGTTATGCCCTCGTAAAACGGGGAATCGCCTTTTCCCCATTTGGTAGTTCTCTCAGTGTCTGAATGTAGTATTCCCTGCCTTGTAAAACTCTTTTTACGGGTCTCTTATGGGCTCTCCCATACCGCCACCATACGGAGTCTCTCTGACCACGTGTTTATCCGATTTTTGTGACTCTCTAGAGTGTATTATTTGCATTAATTCATGAATGTGGGCTGATGCCTATTTTTATCATCATCCAGATTGATAGGGATGATTCTCTCAAGTGATGATAATGATGAGCGGTGCTTCTATCTTCATTGGCCATCTCTCCAATAGCCCGTAGAGGCGGAAAGTCATTACAATTCAAACACAATAGCCATTATTTGGATTATAACGAGAATTCCTGAATCGAAAACAGCTGTGCGCCTCGTTACAGTTAAAAGGCAACTACGTCACAGGCCTGTGACGTCATTTTACGCACAATTCGATAAAGAGAGAGTGACGTAACTAACTCGAAAGAGCCAGCCATGCTGAGTTTAGAATGAGGGGAAGGGAAAGAAAAGGGAGCCATTATAGAAGGGGCGCGACTAGGTTGAATCCTCCCCACTCGACCGGCCCACCGAGGGAACAGCTGTCAGCTGCGTCGAGTTTATTCCCTGTCTCTCTTTCTCTTTTACTCGGGTCTTGCTCTTGGTGTTCTGTATGTGTGTGTGTGTGTCGAGCTGCTGCTGCCCTACGGTCTCCTGTCGTGTCGCATATATACCCGAAAAACCCATCCGGACTCAAGCCACCCACCCCAATGTTAAAATATTCCGGTGGGCGAACAGAGGACGGGAATAGCATCGCCAGAGTTATGGCTGACTCGGAGACTCAAATAACTCTTTAATCCACGGGACCATGTATATTACAAATTTTCTATTATTTTTTTACCCAAGAATTTTCATTCAGTTCTCTCCTTTTCTTTTTTTCATCATAAAATATATTTGAGGAATATTTAATGGAAAATGCAATTGTGCGTGCACATACGTAAAGTGAATATCGACGTTTTTTTGCACACCATTCACGAGGCGCCATTAAGATAAATCGTCCCGCTAATTTGTTCTTCGTGCGGATATCCATTATTAGGTAATCTGCACGAACTTTTACTCTCTGAGTTTGCGCACGACTGAATTTACGAGCAACTCCCGGGCGTCACTCTGTGGGACAACTACTACAAAGCTCCTTCTGTACATGAATAAAAGAGTTTTTTTTTTCTCTTTAAAAAAAAAAAAAAAAACGCCTGAAATCTTTATGCACAGATAAACATGCACATTCTTGCTTCCGGGCAAAAATGAGACTGTAAAACTCGTCCCTCGCTATGGTCACTAGTCGCACGGGTAGTCACGCACATTCTTTTTTTTTTGTCTGCTTTTTAACCTCACTGGAAATTTATCCTTCACGAATAAACCCGTAGAGTCAAGCGCAAAGTTGTATAATTCTTGAAGGACTCTTGAGGGTAAAAGGAAAATTTCCCGTTAGGATTTTTATTGCGGTCCGGACAAAAGTCAAAAAGTCCCCAAAAAAAAAGAACGACAAAAAATTGAATTTTTCCTTTCTCCCAAGGTCGTGACTGCTTCAAAGATAAGGAAAAACCGGAAGTCACCATGGTGTGTCCTCTTCGCCACCTTGAAGGTCACTCACGCGCTAGAATCATGGACAAGACCGCACTCGGTCAACCGTAAAACCATAAATCGACAGAGTTTTTTGCGCCTGTTGGCAGGAAGAGAAGGCAACTCTGGCAGAGGAGTCTGCACGAGGTAGAAATAAAAAGTCATGAAGAAAAAAAAAATAAATAACTAAGACCGAAAAACCTGCCGTCCAGCTTGTTATAAAGCTTGGGAAGCATCGAAGGTGGTTTGAGACAGAAGAGAGACGGGACGAGTAAAAGGAGAAACGAACACAATGCTCGTCGCGGCGAAGAATGCGGTCCGTCGGGGCCCCAAGCTCTTTCCGTTCGGGGCCCAGGCGGTTCTCCGATTCTCCAACGAATAAGAACATATTCCCCCTCTCGATAATTCAAAAAAAAAATGAAGAAAAAAAAAAACAACTCCATTGGATACAGTCTTCGGCCTACGACAAATGCCTCGAGGAAATTTACGATTACCCGATTCAGTTGCGTCATTTAACAGTCAAGATAATTCCCCAACTTCCGAAAAGCGAGAAACAAAATTCCGTTCATGAAGATGTAAAAAAAAAGAGGGGAAGATGAACCTCCTCTCAATAACCGGTCCAAGTTTCACGCGAGAATAAAGATGAAGTTATCATTTTCTGGATAATCGAACAACTCCGGGGCTTATCGATATAATTGCTAGTATATAACCGTCGCTTGATTTATGCCTCAGTCACATTAGTTTCATTGGGATTCCCAGGGTTATTCACGTTTAAATATTTCAGTGATACATTAAGAATAACTAATGTTATTTTGCGCAAAAAAAAAAAACGTACAAGCTAATATCATTCTCCGTTTCTTCTCGCGTTATGTACAAGAGATAAGACGCACCACTGAGACGGAGAAAAGCGTCTCCCCACTGCTCTTGTCCGCTTGATTTATACCGGACGATTTTTATTATTCGCGTTACCTCCCACTCCCCTTCTTTTTCCCCTCCGTCTTCTCGTTTTTCTGTGGATTTTTTTGTTGCCTCCATCTCCGAGTCCCTCATAGGTGCTTATATACACGAGCCGGAGGGTGGCGCAAGGAGAAAAAGATATGCAAACTTTTCTCCAGGATAAAAAAAAACCGCCAGACAAGAGCAATGGCAAAGTAAAGTGGTAGAAAGAAATTTTTTTCGAAGAAAACTATCGTCTTGCGCTTGGGATACCTTATCGAGTCATGGAGAATGGAATAAATCTCGGGGCAAAACTTTGCTGATTACTAAAACAACGTAAATTCAAGAAGAAAATCTTGAAAACTGATAAAGAAGTGTTTTTTCCCCCAAAAAGTTGATCAATAATCTAATTTTTTTTTTTTTTGGTTATTTAACGAGGAATATTGAGGTTATACATGATGAAAAAAAAGGCAACGATCAATGGCCCGTTTTTCTCGTCACGCCATTTCTGGCAGTACTCCATTCCCTATATCCCACTCCATTTTATCATTCCCTTTTTCTTAACCCCCGAGTCACGCTCTACTTAACCTCGTCCTTCTCATTTCTTCCCTCTCCATCAAATGCTAATAAAGTTGGAGCGTACTTTTGCAATAGATCTCCACCACCGAATAATCTATGCTCTGATGGAAAAAAAAGGAGAGTGCAGGAGGCAGTGGAAAAAAAAACAAACAAACAATCCATAACAGCGAGCTTCAATTAAAGCCCGTTGGAACGTGGTAGTTACAGGTGTACAGCACGAGGGCACTTACTCTTCCTCACTGGCATACTGTTATACATAAAAGCCGTATACAGTTGAGAGACACTGCCACTGTATTGGTGCATCTACACGGGCACATGGAAAATACAGAGAAAGGGGGACAGTGGGAGGGAGGGATGAACCCGAGGAGAGTTATGACGCCGCACAATTAGCAGTTCGTGTGAGAGAGATCGATCGTTTCTGTGAACATACATCAGCAATGTAATGCTGAGCGCGTATATATTTTGTACGCGTAATGCACTCAGTGGACTTTGTTTCCACCTATTTCCAACGATTTTACTAATTTTCACAATCATTTGTCATTTGGATATTCGCATTATTTTCTCAGCCTCGAAAAAAATTATTCTCCCCACAATTTATGATTAATTCTCAAGAAGACAGTCGCCGATTCGCGTGATTCCCTCCAAGATTGCCTCAGACAGATAAAAAATGCAAAAAAAAAGCAACACAAGGACATTTAACATTACCTCCTGTCTTTCCGATGAGAATCAGTTTCCATAATGTGTTCCCATTGATTTCTACACCACTCATTCCCCCGAAACTCATAAAAATCACAAAAAAAATGGCACAATCACTCTTGAACGAATATTTACGTGAGGTCGTGAGCCTCAGTATGTGAGAGACGTCTCTGACGTTCACTTGTGTTTCGCGCGTGCCTCTGATCTCACTCACGAGGCATTTATTAGATACAACTCTCGAAATATAAGATGGATTCTCCGTTGGAGGAGAGAGCAGCTCGAAGAGCGGATCAGAAGGACCGCCTGCAAGCGTCTGATTTACTATGGCGGAGCCAGGGACAACCGAACCTGTCTGCCACAGTTGGCCTGATGGGGTTCTACCAGGGGTAGAATAGGGGGACGGACGAGGGTTGTGTACCGATGGGGTGGGGTCATGTGGACCCTTCAAGATCATCAGATGCTGATGCCTCTTGGCATTCGAATGCTATTGGTCCATTTTGATGATTCAAATACTCTCTATTAATATACTATCATGAATTGTCTGATGCTGAGTGACACGGAGAATAAATTCCTGGGATTATACCACGGCCATTTGTCTTTTTTATGCTAATAATCCCAAAGATTAATTCAAAATTGCCTATTGTTGAGAATTAAGAGATTCTTGCTTTTATTATTTTGGTTATACGTGAGGTAGAATTTAATTTGCATTTGAGAGACTCCTCCTACAAATTTTTAAAGAAGCCACATGGTGTCGAGGAAATGAAGAATCGAGGGTTTTCAAGAATTTTTTGACTCAGCGTGGGGTGGAGCCTGGCATCACACCCCCTCTACTCTTCTGATCACGTCATTCCATTGTTAAAATTCGAAAAATGGAAGGAAATATTAATTTCACAACGACGCCATTCAAATGCATAATTTCTTTGAATTGTTACGTTTTTTTTCATTCACACACTACTGAATTCTTGACAAATGGCGTACATATTCTTTAAAAATCCCTCCAGCCCTAAATTTACATGTTTAACGAACTATAATCCATCCCTAAAAGCTCACCCCTTTCCCATAAACCTGAAGAATAAAGGCGCATTTTTCCTGAATTTATTAGACTCTCGCGCCCACTGTGTATCCGTAATCCATTTGTAAAAGAAAAAATAAAAAAAAATCATTAATTCCACACGCAATTGATCTTGATAAGAACCAGTTGGGATCGAAGCCCCCATTCGCATGTGAATTGAGCAATCACGTTATTTACTATACACAGAGGTAACTTTGCCATTCATCAACCCTGGTACGACAGTTGTCAGATAGACAAGAAGGAAAAAAAAATAAATAATATCATTACGTCGAAGTAACGGGTAAAAAATAATGTGCTAAAAAATAAATCCTATGGAATTCAACGAAATTTACATTAGAAACGTGTTTCACGTGTAGTTTGCAATGAACCAGACTGAAGCGTTATTCAACTCTGGTTGATTGGCTCTATTACAATTACATTATTCCGGGAGTCATTCTGTCTGGTGTGATGTTGTACGGGGCTAACGAGGAGAAACCAGTATATTAACTACTCTCAGCGAGACTGTCCGAGTGGGAGTGAGGAGAAGAGAGGAACAGAGAGGAGAAGGTTGATATCCTACCAGGGGTAATATGGCGGCAGTGTATTACACAACGCTTGTATACACTCGCCGGTGTGCATTCAGGGCTGTTGGTTAGAGGTGGCACGTGTGTATGAGAGAGAGAGAGAGAGAGAAAGGGTGGCTCATGGGGGTGAAATGGAGGGGGTTTTTGATGCATGTGCAGTTGGCCAGTTGGCGCAGGATTGTGATGCGAGATGCATAACTGTCATCACGTTCAAACTAGATCAACGATGAATTCACGACACTGACGAATTGCTGGACGAGTTCAGTGAACTTTGGACTGTCAAGATTTTTACATGACGTTGAATAATTGAATTTTCCGTTTTTTATGAGGCAAATCGGATTTAAATCTTCATCTATTTCTCTGTAATCTAAATTTTCTATTTTTTTTTGTACAAAAAAAAAAGGATTAGCTGTGGCATGTGAAACGAGGCGAGTGGCGTGGCTTTTAATGGAGTGAGAGAAGCAACATTAACTCGAGAGTTTGAGGCGAAATTGGGTGGGCTAAGAAAGGGTGTGAATTACCCAGAAATAGCCACGGGGTTGGTAAAGTACAAGAGGGAGAGAAGAGGCAAAGTAGTGGAGGATACGATTCATAAACCAGCAATTACAAGTTTGAATGTGCCTCTAATTTCCTCTTCCTCTTTTCCAACATTTTCTTTTTCCCCAGCGAAATTAATCATCCAATGCCCTTCGATTTCATGTGGTCGATAAAAGAATATCGAGAATCGAGATCTGCGAGTACGACTGATTGCCTGATTATTATCGCACCATGGTCATTCAGGTTTCTCCCTTTTATTTGTCAATTGAGAATATCTCATTTACCTTTAATTTATTCATCGGATTCTTTTTTCGTATTTTTCGGAATATCGCATTTATTCAATGAGAAATAAATAAAATGAATATTTCATTTATTTACCGTAAGCGGGAACAGCTGATGCAGCTCAGGAGTGGGGGGCGTGCAAATATCCTTTCATCCTTCAGTGGATCACAAGTAACAACCATCATTGCACAATCAGTCATTCACTTATTTTTTAAGCAACACAAATTTAATAAAGCACACAATTTAAAATAATTTAAAAGAAAGAATTTTAAAAGAACACTGCATTTAAATGTATCAAGGTTAAATTATTTTCCCTTTAAATGTCTCGACGCATCGGAATTTTTTCCCGGAATTAAAAGTGTTATTGATTTTTTTTTTTTAGGGAGCGAGGGGGCCATGTCTACGGTGAGAGTGTTTTGTTTTGGTATCTATATTAATTCTTTAAAATTTAAGAAAAATTATTTAGGCAATTTATTTAAATAGATGAGCACCACGTTAATTGTTTAAATAAAATATTCTAATAAATAGAGCACACAATTTAAAAGAACACTGCATTTTAATGGTCAAGATTAAATAATGAAAAGAATTATTTTAGAGTTATTTTCCCTTTAAGTGTCTCGACGCATCGGAATTTTTTCCCGGAATTGATTTTTTTTTTTAGGGAGAGAAAAGGGGGGCCTCTGTCTGCAGCGAGAGTGTTTTGTTTTAGAGTGAAATATTATTCAGGTAATTGATTAAAATATATAAAAGAATTGTTAATTGTTTCAATAGAATATTCTAATAAATGGTTTTAAAGAAATTATTAAATAAAAAAAAATGAAGGCAAAAAACTATAGATATAGAAAAGTGGGGAGCAGAGAAAAGGGGGAGAGGTATGAGGCGAGCCTCGACTGTTTCTCGGAATTGGGGAACAAAAAAATTCTAGGAAAAATCATTTCATTTACCTATCCTTTGGAGTTTAATAAACGCGGGCACAATTATTTAATCAATAAATTAGAATTGTTGAGCTCTATATTAATTATTTAAGTAAATAATATTAAAGAAATTATAACCGGAGAAAAATAAAACCGACTGTCTCGGCCGCCCGGCGGCTGAGTTATGTGGAAAAACTATAGATATTGAAGAGTGGGGAGCGGAGAAAGGGGGAGAGGTGTGAAGCGTTCGCTTGTTTCTCGGAATTGGCGAACGAAAAAATTTTTGGAAAAACTAATCGATATTTACTTATATTCGGAGTGTAAAAAACTCGGACACAATTATTTAAGAAGTGAATTAAAATTGTTGAGCTCTCTATCAATTATTTAAATAAAGTATTTAATTAAATAATATTAAATTATTACCGGAAGAAAATAAATGCGACTGTCTCGGCTGCCCGGTAGCGAGACTGTGATGGAAGAATGCGGGCAGTGGAGAGGGGGAAGTGTGTGGCGATCGTCTTTTGTTTTGGAACTCCCGAAAATAATATACATTATTGGAAAATTATTTCAGTTATCGTTTGGACTTGAGTGAACACGGACGTGATTATTTAGTCGATCAATTGGAATTGGTGAGCTCCATATTAATTATTTAAATAAACTATTTTAATTAATGATATCAAACAAGTAATAACCGGAGGAAAATAAAACCGACTGTCTCGGCCGCCCGGCGGCTGAGTTATGTGGAAAAACTATAGATATTGAAGAGTGGGGAGCGGAGAAAGGGGGAGAGGTGTGAAGCGTTCGCTTGTTTCTCGGAATTGGCGAACGAAAAAATTCTTGGAAAAACTAATCGATATTTACTTATATTCGGAGTGTAAAAACTCGGACACAATTATTTAAGAAGTGAATTAAAATTGTTGAGCTCTCTATCAATTATTCAAATAAAGTATTTAATTAAATAATATTAAATTATTACCGGAAGAAAATAAATGCGACTGTCTCGGCTGCCCGGTAGCGAGACTGTGATGGAAGAATGCGGGCAGTGGAGAGGGGGAAGTGTGTGGCGATCGTCTTTTGTTTTGGAACTCCCGAAAATAATATACATTATTGGAAAATTATTTCAGTTATCGTTTGGACTTGAGTGAACACGGACGTGATTATTTAGTCGATCAATTGGAATTGGTGAGCTCCATATTAATTATTTAAATAAACTATTTTAATTAATGATATCAAACAAGTAATAACCGGAGGAAAATAAAACCGACTGTCTCGGCCGCCCGGCGGCTGAGTTATGACGAAAAACTATAGATATTGAAGAGTGGGGAGCGGAGAAAGGGGGAGAGGTGTGAAGCGTTCGCTTGTTTCTCGGAATTGGCGAACGAAAAAATTCTTGGAAAAACTAATCGATATTTACTTATATTCGGAGTGTAAAAAACTCGGACACAATTATTTAAGAAGTGAATTAAAATTGTTGAGCTCTCTATCAATTATTTAAATAAAATATTTAATTAAATAATATTAAATTATTACCGAAAGAAAATAAATGCGACTGTCTCGGCTGCCCGGTAGCGAGACTGTGATGGAAGAATGCGAGCAGTGGAGAGGGGGAAGTGTGTGGCGATCGTCTTTTGTTTTGGAACTGCCGAATATTCATCAGTGAAAAATTATTTTAGTTATCTTCGAGACTTCGATAAACGCGGACGCAATTATTCGGACAATTTATTAGAACTGATGAGACTAACATTGATTATTTGAAAATAATATTTCAATAAATATTATTCAATAAATTATGGAAAGAAAATTAGTGTGACTGTCGCGGGCGACCGATCGAAAGAAAGTGAGGGAAGGAGCGGTGGCACTGAGGAGTGGGGCGCGGGGAAGCGTGCGGGGAACAAGTGAAGTGAGTGATGAGTGGGGAGCGGAGAGAGCGGGGGGACATCAGGTGATGCGACAGTCTTTTGTTTCTCGGTCAGTCAGCATGCAGAATATTTACGGTAACACGTCGTCCTATCAATCAATTATTTATCTCCGGTTTAATTAAACATTCGGTTTATTAATTTAATGAATAAAATAATATTAGTAATATTTTAAACGATTTCTCTAAGAAAGTAAAAAGAAAATCGATATTCTTTCGCCGGGAGAATTTCCGGGAAATTAGTTTGGAAGGGGAGACTGGGGAGCGGAAAGGGGGGGCTCAAGTTATGCGACACTCTTTTATTCTATCAGTTAGCCTAACGACATTGACGATGCAACATCTTCCTCTCAATTAATTATTCTTCCGTTAATTTAAACACTATTATTGATTTATTTAATTAGAATGAACGTCGTAGAGGGTAAATATCTCAATTAATTAATTTTTTCAATATTTTAAAAGAAATTGTGGGAGAACTAAAAAGAAAATCAATGAGAAAAAAATATCCACGACAAAAGAAATTCTTTTATCTTCAGAACTAATTGAACAAAGAGAATATTATAAATCAAAAAATGATTATTTCAATTGAGTATTTCTCATTAAACTCGGGTAAAAATTATTAAATCAATTATTGGCAAATACATACGGATATTTTTTCTAAAATAAAAAAGAATCACTGCCCTTCTATCTTGACCTTCGGCGAAAAAATGCGGGGGACGAGAGGGGGAAAGTGAAAGGGGAGCGGCATAGGGTGCAGGTGTTCACATATTCTTCTCTTAACTATCTTTTTTAACTCTACAATAATTTAACGATAAAAATATTTTAAATTCAACAATTATTATTTTAATTAATTACTCGTTCTTGAGCTCAGATAAAATTTATTAAATTAATTATTGGGAATTAGATACCGGTATATTTTTTAGAAATAAAAAAAAACAATGGACGCCATTCGGTCTTGACTTTCGGCGGGAAAAATTGGCGGGAAGAGTTGACTGGGGCTTTCGGAGTGGGGAGTGCAGCAGTGTGAGTGCGTCGCTAGTGTCTTTTGTTTTAACAAAGAGACTATTAATAATAATTGAACAATTCTTTTTTCTAATAAATAATTAATAATAATAATTAAACATATAAATAAAAATAATAATAAATTTGTAAAATTCTTAATTAAATAGAGTGTAGTGAGTGAAATATGTGAAGTGCCGAGTGAGTGTGTGCTTCATCTTGGATCGGCGCGGGAGCAGCTGACGTCGGCGCAGAGCGGGGAGAGGAAGAGGATGGCCACGTGCAGCATCTTCTCGGTAAGTCAAATAATAAAATAAAAATAGCAAGTGTCGCACATGTTTTCCACGTAGAATTTCCTCAGCAATTCAATAGAATCATCAGCAAATCTCTATCTCCAACGGTTTAATTAAATCCCCTTTCACCCGACATATATTCAGACCTTTGATTAGTAGTTGCAGTAAATTTAGTTTGGTAAAGGTGCACTTCTCCCTCTCCGTTAGAAACCACTCGGAAGCGACTCTCGGATATTGACGGGTACAGGGGAGACAGGAAGTCCCTTGATATATACCCGCGCAATTTATCGAATGATAAATTTTCCAACAGATAGGATCGCGGCTAGATTAAACGACAATTCCTTCTCGTTTCTCCTATATACCTCTGAATTTTCCACGTCTCCCTCTCCATTCTCTCGCTCTCAATGCAGCCTTCTTTTTCTACCACGTGAAATTAAATATAAGATAGAATTGCAGTTGCGGACGAGTTATGGTCCTCTGTGTCTTCTATTTGCTCTTTACTCTTCTTACTTCCCCTACTCTCCTTTTTTTTGGGGGGCTTATCTACCACCGCAGACTTTATACTCATTTCTTCCCCTCATTCTCCGGGAAGAACGTGCCAGCATCACCCTTGTATTTAGACGCCCTTTCTACTTTTTTTTGGGAATGGGGAGAACTTATTTTTTCTGGCATTTTTAGGAGTGAAAACTTTTCGAAGAATCGTTTTTCACGATACCAATATCTCACGTTATTTATGCCCTTTTTTAAACAAGAATAAAGGCAAATAAAAATTTATGCGACTAGAGAAATTGGAGGGAGAAAGTAAATAGAGTGGAGATATAATTTCCACACGTAAGAGATTAAGTAACTCCGGTCACGGAGTTCACAATTGAATATGTATTAGTGTAGAAGTAATTCTGGAAGAGACGGTACATATTAAGGGAAAAACATCTGTAATAAACAAGGGGGTTGATTAAGGGGAGAGAGATATTCGGCGAATTAAAGGAATTAGATTATTTTAAGAAGAGGATTACTGGAAAAATCATCATCTCAAATTTTCCGAGGACGAAAAATGCCATGGCGCTGGCTAGTATCGTAGTGCCAACCCCTTTTATAAAAGCGCCTATCGAGGGCCTCCCTCGTGTACGTGGGTAGTAGAAACAGGGGGTGGACGAGTGGTGGCTGAGTTCGACGAAGATAGAAACGAAATGAGAGAGAGAGAGAGAGAAATAGAAGGGTGAGAGTGGAGAGCAGGAGCAGCAGCGTGCTGCCCGCACCAGGCGCCCCTTCGCATATTTCACTGGGAATTTACGAGCCTCGATACGACAGGGAAATTGCAAGAATGGCGGAGTAATCTATCTTTCCTTGGCTCTCTATGTGAGAGCGCGAGAGTTAGCCTCTCTTCTTTTTCCCTGAGTCTCTCGGACTCACACATACACACATTGAGAGAACCTCTATCTCTTGGCCTTTTTTTTTTGCTTCTCTGTTTCTTCCAGTGGGTTTTCCCGCAGAAATTTTCCGCAATGTATCTGGAGTGAAGGAAAAGAGTCTGATAAAGGGGATTTGTCCTCGAGAGTAAGGCCCTAATTGTCTTCTTCAGATAACGAAGAACTATTCGTCTTGTTTTATTCAAGAATTAAAGATTGAAATCTCGGAAATAGTAAAAAAAAAAAAAACAAATAAAAAAATAGGTTCAGACGGATTAATTGCGGTTACGTGAATTTATGAGACACTTTTTCTATTATTCTGGGGCAATTCACGAGAATTAGTTAATACATAATCATATCTGGATTAATTCTGTCATGATATCGTGATGGAATAATATGTTAGAGGGGCAATACGCACTTACAACGAGCATTCATTGTGTTTATGAGCCGAGTGGGGGTTTTACCCGAGCTCTCAACAGATTTATGGAGTTGAGAATAAAAAAAGAAGTCGTGAAAAAAAATCTACACAGAAATACTTGAAAAAAAAAAGAGAACATTCTAGTCACGCGAAATTGCTGTATCTTGATGTTCTTGTAAATATTATTATGTCCTTATATGGTGTAATTGGAGGTATATCACGGTAGAGTCACTTCAACGCCAATCTCGAGGATTGTTATGTCCTTATTCTCTATTTATCAATTTTTTTCAAATATTACAATAGCTACATAATGCAATTAATTTTCTCGAAATCAATGAAATGAATTCACAAGAATTTGAGAAATTCAACATCTTAATTAATAAATCTTCAGAAAAATTCACTTTGCTCATCAGACCAAAGAAACACGCTTCTTTTTAATAACAAAAACACGATAAATATATGAAGAAAGATTAATCATCCAGCCATGAGTCCTTAACGACTTTGTACAAGCCTCTGTCTTATCCATAATTCCAATTAAATAAATCCTTCCGGCCTACGAGCGGACAATTAACACGTTTTTCCATTTATCTGTCTCGATCAATGAAACGCCTTGCGCATCTTTGGACGAATACATTTAATTCCACTCGCAATTTCTCTGTATGCGATTTTAAACCAGAGAGAGATAGTGATAGAAGGTAGACCCCACTGAATGAATGAAACGAGCAGTAGTCGCCTCGTTATACGCATATCCCGCTATCAGTTCCATCCCGTATATATCACCCAGAGCGTGGAGAGCCACCGCACACACAATGAGAGAATCAACGAAGAAATAAGTAAATACAGGGAGAATATAGAGTGAAAAATTAAATGCATTATTAATACTGAATTAATTGCATCGTCTGGATAATCAATCATATTTGCCCCCAACAATTCTACATAGCCCAAAAATTAATATTATCTCGGAAACTATGAGAGATAGGATGATACTGCTAATGACCTTTTATGTAGCTTTTTAAATTCTCTAAAAAAATGATCTCTTCATATTTCGCTTTATCTCGTTTACTTTCCCAGTTATTCATGGAAAAATGGGGAAAAAACATGCGTTTGCGCACGACAGTACTTGCATATACACTCGGTTATAACCCGTGCGCGTTCTCTCGGTTTAATTTAACACAGCAGCTGTAATCCCATCCATTACGCCCGTGGTAATATACGATCGCTCGAGATTCATACTCCGTTTTTTCACTAATTAACAGACGGGACAAATCGCTCCGACGATCCCCCTCGGGTGCTAAAGGGTGAAACTCTCGTGGGTGGATGTACAAACACCATACGACCCCTTTCTCTCCAATTCTGCGTGTTTCCTTTCGCTGGAAAACAGACGCCCGCTCACCTGAAATTCTAATCCTCATAAAACACTGGCTTTTTTTAACCCCGCGAAAACAAATAATTTTCACTACCGAGATGGAACTGGGACAAGTGAGCACGTGGCGATTAAAATGAAGGAGGAGAGAAGGAAGAGAGAGAGTTGGACAGTTCTTGGTATCAAGCTCATGTGGCGCGTGCGCCAACATTTGTGGACAACGCCAGAGATTTAATTGGATGGACACCATCGTCTGGGATGCTTAATTAACTAATTAATTTCACACGGGATACGAAGATACTGGAATGGAGTTTGTGGTAGTTTAAAAAGCGATACTTCTTATGAGTCGTGCCAATCTTCTTTTTCCTTTTGTTTTCTGTGGGTCCCCAATGTCTCATCTTCGCACTCTGATGACTTCTCCACTTTCATTCATCTTATGCAGGTGCAGGAATTTTAATTAGTTAAAAATTAATTTACGAGTTTTGCTGGTTTTTCCTCCGATATTTCAGAAAGCAATTTTTTCCTATCTCTCATAGTTTCCGAGATATCTCAGAGAAAAAAAAAAAAAAAAGAGAAGAGAATGGGAAGAAATATACCCCCAGAGAAAACAAATCAACTCGTTCACCGTTGGCTCGGTCAAAGTTTTTAGTGGCCAGGCTCCAAATATTTGCTTTGGGGATCTCTCCTCAGTGATTCCTCCACCAACGAATATATACCTCAACAAGCGAATGAGAGAAGCAGATAGAGAACATAACTTAGTTTGCTCGAGTATGGAAAGCGAAGAGCAATGCTCGAAGGAGAAATAGAGACAGAATAATTCTGATTCCTCCGGCTTTGGAACGAGATAAATGTCTCTTGTGTGTGTGTGTGTGTGTGCGTATTCTACATCCCCAACCAACCCCCCTTTTGGTTTCGCCACACTCCCTATATTGCCCACTCGTCGCCAAAACTCCTCAACTCCAACTATGCTGCCAAGAATAAGCTGGAGGCCACTTCATCACAGGCATTATTGTGCCGTATACGTACGTGATATTACCCAGGCTCACTCTTCGTCTCCATCCGTCTGGTCTCTCGACGACACTAACTCCATACTCTTTTTTATTTATTCCTCAGTACACACAATGCACACTTCTTTTTCCCATGTTTTACATCATTTTTGTCCTCTTATTTTTGGCTTTTAAATTTTCCATCTACAAAGCCCCGTGCAAAATAGCTTTTCAACGACCAGCTCATTGTAAATTATTATACCCAAGTAGAACGACGATGAGGTGGTACTGAGGTGGGTGCAATTATCAAAACATGTATGCAAAGTTATGTAAATGTATTTGCAATGCGTCTACGCCCTGGTGAATTTTGCCCTCTTCATCTCCACTTTCTGTTGCAAGTTATACTGCATCATGTTTGTTAGTTTAGACTGCGGAAAGAGGATGGTCGTTCGCGAGTAGATTTTACCTGGCCCATTATATTTTATCTCATCGTTAATTTAACAAAAATACTTTACGTTACATTAAGCATTAATTCTCAAAGATTTACCGATGCCTTTTACGAATTAAGTGCTATTTCTACTTGTCCATGTATTTTAAGACGCGTATTCCCTACGGGGCGTTGGGCATCACTTGACACGCCTAATTCGCATTTGCCTTTCACGCCGCTGAGAGTAGAAAATGGCGTCTTCATTTAGAAACCTCCCAAAGATGCAGAAAACATTCACTACAATTGACCGACAAAAAAAAAAATTAAAAATGGAAGAGCATTAAGTTCAAAAGTGTTTGGCCAAGTAATTCATTACATTAAACTGGCTGAGGGATATTTATTAAAGCCCTGACACCTTGGCAGACACTTCAAGTACACGCAGTTTCATGAAATACCAGACGCCAGTGGCTCCATACAACTGAATTGACGGAAATAGTGTGCCCACCCAAAATTCATACGAAACAAAAGGATTCTTTTTACACTTTCAACAAGAATTCTCAAATTATTACTGGAGCCATGTAATTTCCTGTAATCGACGACTTTTTACAATACCTCAACGAACAGCACAGAGTCATCAGTTTATATTTAATGTCCTCGCAAATGTCACTTACAAGAAGTTCGGTAAGACATTGAGGCTCAAACAAAATGTGTCAGTTAGCAGGAAAAAAAAGACAAGTAGTTACAAGATTACTGGAACCATCGATCAATGTATCTCTCCCCTACAACAAAACAATGCGAGTGCTCCATAATTGACGGGAATCCATCATTCAGCTTCGAGTTAATCCAAAAGAGAACGACTACCAAATTTGATGCTGGCATTAGTCCACTTGCATTTTTCCTGATGAATCTCAGTAAATTCCGTGGGAATTGGCGTTTTTGAAGATTAAAGTCCAGTGAACTTGTCCACTCACTGGCAGGGGAGCAATTTCACCTGATTCCTCTTTGTTATTGCTCTCTGCAGGAGGGACAATGCAGGAAAAAAAAAAAACGCGTCCTGTTACGGTTCTCCAATCTCTCGAGGGAGTCTACAGCCTCACATCTCTCTTATTCCCTCTTTTCCACTTTATTCATCCTCATGTGTATCCAATATCACACGTGTGGCTTTACCGAAGAAGGGATTCCCAGAGATAACGATTAATCTCTATGTTAGGCCGGAGATGAGGCAAAGTCGGTACAGAAGGACCCATAATCCATGGCTTCATGATGAAGTACATGCATTATGCTAATCCATAAGTTTATTAGAATTCCATAATTCTGACAGATATAATTACCCGAAGTAAAACTGCCTAATGAAAGAAATACCTTCTAATTAAGAAATAAAAAGAGGCCCGATGAAAAAAACTAGAATTTATTAAGTGTCAACAGTCCGTGCAACTTGGTTACTTTGAGTGCACACGGTCCCGGGGCATTTGTATCGGTTGCAGAAACTCTACCGCCGGTCACATTCTACGCTGGTATGAGTCCACTATATAAACTCGTATACCTCTTGGGAAAAGAGAATTTACCTTGGCGGTAAAGTCTCACCCAACGTAGCAACTCGAGCTCTAATGCAGAGTAATGTTGATATACAGTGTTCTTGTTCTCATTCTCCACCGAATGTGTATCTCTTCCACTTATTCCCAGCTTGTACTCAATAGTCTCTGAGGATCGGTGATATTTCCCCCCCTTTTTTTTTCAATGGGTCGACACAGAACTCAAATGAAACAGCAAATGGCGCTAATTTAATTCAACTGAGAAATCAGAGCATTGGATCGTGTTTATTGGGGGGAAAAAAAACGTACTTGACACCAGTGAGTGTCGATGAGGAAGTCGGGGTTTCCTTTAATGGATATTAATAAAAAGACATTTCGACGCCTATTTGGAGAGGTACTAATTGAAACGAGTTGCACGTGCATAAGAAATAAATGTGGAGCATCATTTTAAAAACGTGTGAATGTCCGGAAACTCGGGGATAAATAATAAAAATGAATTTATTGAGTTGTTGGAAGTCAAATTATTGTTACAATTGGCAATAGAGTTTTAATTCGAGTACACAATTGAATGTTTATGTATGAAAATCGAGATAGGTACAGTGCGACATTATGGAGGGATCGGTAGAACGATACAAATGCATCAGTTTCACGGCTCGTCGGACAAGACAACGAGATTCATGCTGTCCTCATACATGAATCAACAAACCTTTTTCCATATTTACATAACAACGCTAGGGATCGTAAGTTGAATGGCTCGTGTATGTATGCGTGGAAGAAAATAAGAGAGAGGGATAGAAAGAACTGACAGATTGGGAGTATGGATGTTGGGGCATTTATATCTGCATGGAGATATAAATTTTGCCACATGATTTTCATCGGAAATTTCTGCAACTTTCCAATGGAATCATCAGAAAAAAGATATCTCCAATATTTCCCTTGATTTCTCGTAATCTAGTTATTTTGGTGCATAAACTCCGGGCTGGAGAATCCTTTGAGGTTTGCTTCTTCCACTGTGTCAGAGAGGCAGGAAAAAAATTACGAAAAAATAGGCGGAGGGAAGAGAATAAAAGGCAAAAAAAAGGTGGGGAGTATGGTCGTGGTAAAGGCGTGACAAGACTGCAAAGTAAAAGGAACCAGCATAGAGTCACCCGCGCAAAAGGGCGACATGCTGCCGAGCCGGTTGCCTGCTCTCGCAGACTCTCTCTCTCTTTTTCTCTCTTTCTCGGGAAAGTCAGCAGACAAACTGTGTGCAGAGGCAGGTGAATATAGCCTCGGCAAAAGTCTCGGGCCCGCCGCCAACACAAACTGCATTATAAAATTCAGGCGGGCAAAAAAAAGGCTAAATTTTCGCGGTGACACGAGCGTAAAAATCATCTATTAATTTTATTTAATTTTTAAAACCGCATAAATAATCTTCCGCATCGTGATTGCTGAGCTTGCACTTTTTTTTTCAAAGCCCATGTACAAAATTCTGATATTTATCTATCGCATTAATCACTCTCGGACATTATTATTTAAAATATAACGAAAACTAACTGCACTGTCACATGATTCCTGTGTTTATTCAATGATTCCATTCTTTTTTTTTTTGCCAATGAAAACGAGACATGTATAACAACGAAGTGAGGATTTAACTTTTGATTTTATACAGCATGAGAATCTGTTGAGGCACGCGTTACGCACCTTTAATCGTGCATGCTTCAACTATTCAAACATCGCGTGATTTAATTAAGCACGATGATCAAACCGAAAAAAAATATCTCTCATTGAATATCAAATCTATCGATTTTTGTATTCAAAAAAAGGGAATAAGAGAAATTGACATGTACCGATAATTAAGAGTTCATTAATTTCATACATTCTTTATCAATAAAATTTGTGACTACATAAATTCCAGTTACACGTACTATTTCGCGTGAATATTAGCAGTAAAAGTCTTCACGTGCTAGACAGCATTGAAAAAAAAAAAAATGGAAAATAATTCACCAAGTAGGTTACACAAGCACACAATCTTCAAATGGGAATCGCATAATTGAATGAAATTGCTAATGGTTCGTATATTCTCGATGAATCGAGAGGGAGAATTATTTTTAAAAAAAACATGCCTACTTATGCGAATGCATTAAACGCACGTATAGAACACTCGTTTAGGAGGATGCATAAAGTGGCAAACCAAAGAGCAAACCACCTGTCCTTTTCATGCCGCACATACACAAACGCGCATAGACAAACTTGGGAAACTTTGAAAGATCTACATATAATCAAGTACTACAAGTGTATATGTATTACTTTGAAACGTCACGCCAAAAGACTTCCGCGCACCGACGCTTTCGTTCTTATCTAATTTATTGCTTTAATTCATCTTTCACTGAATACGTTTTGAGATAAATAACAATAGAGGAAGAGGCACTTTGTGTATTTCTTATTTTTTTTAACTGGAGAATTCCGAGTAATAAAAATACGGAAATAAGTTATTCGCTGAAAAAAAAAATAATAATACGGGTGTGAAGGAATTATTTAAAAATGCGTATTAATTAAGTAGAAATGATGCTTTTTTATGAGAAGAAGAAGAAGATGGCCGCCAAAGTGAGCAACCGGTTCTTTCATCTCTAAGCGCGCGCACATTTTACGGCGCCGGCGCGTTCTACCGAAAAACCCCGAAACATTAAACTCCTTATTTCTTCCTTGGGCCTCACGATTTATCATCATTCGATTCCCATATGGGCACTTTTTATCCACTCAATGGAGTTCTCATTGAAAATGAACAACTGACAGGTCATTTCTGCTTCTCTGTAATTCTTGGATTAACTCAGGGAAAAAATGCACTTTAATCCACCCAATGTTTTCTCCTGCATGTCTTTTGTGCAATGGCCAAGTGCATTGTGTGTACTGCGATTACGTGAACTCGGAAAAGCTCGAGTAGAGTAAGAACGTGATACAGAAAAGGGACTAGAGTCCAGTTAAGCCCTCTCAGTGTACTTAGAGTTGCACACGGTCGTCTCCATTGTGCTACTGAACACAAGGAAGAGCCTCAAATCTCCTGAATTTTGTAATCCCAAAATCACTAGGCACCTATCCCCGAACTCTCAATTAATGAACACATTTGCATGCCATTAAAATACATTATTTTTACTACACGACAAAAGAATATTATCGTTTACTCTTATCAAAATTTCCCTGACACTTGCTAATTACCCAGTAAAAACTATAAATTACTATGAATTTATGACCTATATTTGTAATACTAATAATTGTATTTTCCTTTTTTTTTTTGTTACAGAAAATGCACGTACAGCAGTCAAGGTAGGACACACATGCAATAATTGCATTTTCTTTTACCACTGGTAAATTTACGATCTGCGGAAAAATATAATTGTTTAATTTAATGCGCGTATCAATTGAAGATGAAGTCATTGGCGTTGTATTGCGTAGGGAAAAGAAATAATTCATGACAGCTTTATGAAGCTGTGTGTAAGTGGCGTAAAACTTTACGATCCGCGTAGTTTATTATTGGAAAATTATGAAGTTACAATTTTTGCTGGAGTTTAATGTCTGAGTATTGTGAATTGACGTCGGTAAAAGAAACAACGAGCAGACACACAGAGTGCGGTATAACGTTAAGGCATTGGGAACCAGTTTCATCTTCTTGAACGCTTAATTAAGGTTCGCCGAGTGGAACGGGCATGCGTAAATACTTGAGAAGAATCGAAGGTAGGGGTAATGCAGGAGAGAGAATACCTGTTAAGAGAGACATCGATATTGGCTTGTCTCTATTGAATGCGCATTTGATATTCGCTTGAGGAAAAAAGGCAAGAAATTAGGGAAAAGCGTTGAGAAATCATTGGCGATTGGTTTCTGATGATTTTTTTCACTCAAAATGGAGGCGATCGTTATCTTTTGGATGGAAATGAGAGGTTCTGCAGGTGTGTTAGGGACTCACCATGTTAATCAAGCTCTTTCTGACCACCCTGGTAGATCCCTGGTACTCATATCTATCTCTTACAAACACATATATGCTAATATTATCCATACGTTTGCACATATAACTGAGTGCGGCATTTCACGCATGAGAGGAGTGATAAAAAAGTATATTTTCCACTCTTTTTTAATTCTCTCTTCTAAAGGCATTCTTCTTTTCTCGTTTGCATTTCATTCAACTATCTCGTAGAACAATTATAAAGATCGTTTGTGCCATTTCAAGTTTTAATGAAAAAAAAAGAAACAATTAAATTTACGTTTCCTGTATTCATGCAATTTTAATTTACCAAATGTTGGTATTATTTAATGCCCCCCTTTTTTGTTCTTTCATGCACTTTTTCATTAATTATTTTCGGGCAATCATTGAACTTTGATGGGCAATTTTCATTTTTTAATTCATGAGATAAGGAAAATTATGAGGATAATAAATACTCATTAATGTACATATTACCAGCAGTATCTTGATTCACGTGAGGTAAAACCAACACTTCGAGATAAATACAAGGTCATAAAGTTTACAGTGCACAATCTCAACATGAAATCGGTGGAAATAAGATCGGTTTAAATGAAACTGTAGTTTAAAAAGAAAAAGGGAGATCTAGGCTTGGGTAATAAAGTTGGATGAAGTAGCATTTTGTATAATGTCTCGTGGCGCTCCTTCCAGTGACATCATCGAGTGCCTATGTTCAACCTCTTGCCGATTGTATATTTTTTAACAAAAATCCTGCAGGCCAAGCACGTACCTCTCCACCAAGAGATTCAACGTCAAAACAAATGAAAAATAATATGTATATCGTCTCTTTGAACTTATAAATCAAGGGAACAATGTCGTTTGCGAAATTCTTGAGGTTAAATTCATAGATTTCTCGGGGTTTTTTTAAGACTTTTATTGAGTAATCATTGGGATTTGACGGAAAGTCGAATTTGTCGGGATTCATGGGTAAAAAATAATGGGAAAAAGCACCCCTAGGGTCTCGAAGGAATGCAATATACTTTTTAATCATCAGGAGAACCTCAAAAGCTCCGAAAAAACTTTGAATTACGGAAGAATTCGTTCAAACTGGAATCACGAAACGTGACAAGCCTATTTCTCGATTTTGTCCCTCAATGTTGTCTCTTTGTAGAATGGAAAAAGAAGTACAGGAGAATCACCCGGGGACGGATTTGTACCGTTACGTTCTAACGCACTCCGGTGTTACTGCAGTTTTTATATCCCAATGGATATATATATATACATTTTTTTTAACCTCCCAACTGTCCTGTAATTTACGACTCAAGTTTTCTATGGTCAGGGACGAAGTCTCGGTGACACTGTATAACTTTACCTGATGTCCCTAAGTCTGACCGGAGAACAGGTGACGCAATTAAACCTCGACCTTGCTCCGAAAACATTTTCGCACCCTCGTACGCGACCTCGAGTCTCCCATTTCCTCCAAAAAACATTAAAAAAAAGCAGGGGCCGCCGGACAAATTCAATAAATCAATCGTTCTTTCCGGATTTTTAAAACGTGTTTATCAATTTTATCGTGAATCCAATGAAAAATTGGGAAAAATCCGGAGTCAATGAATCATAATGACAAGAATGAATAAATAAAAATGTTAAAAAAATAAAAATCCATAAATGGGTCAGTCGTCCGGTAGTTTGAAACGGTATCAGAACGGGAAGACGTAAAGCATGTGGTACGCGATCCGACGGCGGCCATGCCGTTATGGCGGTGGGGCTGTCGCATTTAAATACTCGTAAAGCTAACTTTCCAAGCCTCTCTATCTATCTATATATATATATATAGAGTTTAGGGGACAAACGGGACTGGAGATCGGCGAATATAGAGGGCTGCGTCATCACCGTATCGTTTTCGTGTGTCTCTGGTATTACCTCTCCGCCAATTTCCATCGTTCGTCAACCCCCGAAACTGGTGTAAACCCTGTCGATACTCTACACTCAATTCTACAACAGGCAGGGGTGCGATTTGAGTCGTAAACGATTTCCGAAACGGCCGATCTCTCGCTCACAGGACGTAAATCTATATGAACAAATTACCGGATCAAATTGCGTCAATTTTAAAATGATTTTATGGGGATCTAAGGATTTAATTGATGGATTTCAGAGTTATCTCATTTTTCATTATACAAAATGGACATTTTTTCGTTCTGTGTTTTTGGGTGTGTCTTATAGTTTAGGTTGGAGGTGATTATTTTCAGGTATTTTATGAGCTGAGGAGTTGAATGAACGAGTCTCGTTATTGTCGATGTGAATCCTAATCGGGCTTTCGAAAAAAAAAAACTCGTTTTAGATAAACACAAATGTGGATTTTCAGGAATCCTTGGAATATCTAACGGTTGACGTGAGTCTCTGGACTTGAGCTAAAATTCAATCTGAATTTATTCCATTATTTTACTCTATTTTAACCCTTAAACCGACTGCGAAATTTTTTCCCCCAATTGAGACATCACAACCGCACAAATAACTCAATCACCGATTAATTATACATTCCCCACGTTTTTTTCTCCCATTCTAATTCACTCTCTGGTAATTGAGATCGGAATAATTGACTCGAGTGAATAAGATATTTGAATTCTCGATGAAAGAAGCGAACAAATGAAGTATGAAGATAATATGAGATTGTAAATCTAAGTAATAACTGATTCAGTGCAAAGGGGAGAAGGTGAGGGCATTGTGCCCCGTTTCTAACACTAGCGGTAGACCGAGAGTAATTCAGTGAGAGTTCGGTGTAAATTAACAATTTATATTGCCTCATTCATCAACGGAATTTTTCCAAAATTAATTCCCACAAATTACTCGATTTTTCTCCTAAAATTTCGACGACTCCACTTTATCCACCATGTACTCCATCATCCCTGGGGCTTCGTTAACTTCTTGCGTCACTTATCTCAGGGCCGCGGGTCCTTTGTAAAACTAGGCGCGGAGAAAATAAAAAAGTCCCTCGAAGAAAAGAGCACGTGCCTGATGTAAGAAGCTTTTCATAGGAAACACAGAGAGAGAGAGAGAGAGAGACGTGAGGTGGGGACTTTGCGCGAATATAAGGCAATGATGTTGCGACACCACCCCTAATTCTCCTCGCCAGAGGCAACTTCTGAGAGTGTCCGTGGGGGTGAGAAGGGAGAGTCTAAACTGATATGAGAAATGAGGATTTCGTGCTGGCCGTAGGGGCCAAAAGAGCCGGGCTACCTATTCGTTATACTCTGGGAAAACGTCCTTAGGTACATTGCCTATGTCACCCATTCTCCATTTCGTGCTAGTAACAAGAGAGACTCCTCTATTTATCAGTTGAATTTTCTCATGATAAAAATAATTTGCCTCTGAGATAGATGTTGGTGGATGATATTTTTGGATAACTCGGAGTTTTCGTATTTTGAGATATAATTTATATCGTGCAAAATGAAAGATATATTGTAATAGGTATGGATCTTAGATGTATGCCAAGAGGATTGGTTACTTGCCATGGAAAAGCGACGAACGAGAAAAGAGGGAACACCACCAGAAACGCTTATCATCGCCTGCAGCCCGCTTCGGACCGTCGGATCCTTATTTATGGCCTCCGTCAGACATACCTAATAGCATGCGCGCGTTTACACTGAATATTCTCCTCTGCGGAATTATATACGCACTTTTCCCTGCTCATTCTCAACGCCATCAATTTCATTCATTTATGCCGATGGAGCAATTATTTAATGACCAGACCCATGATTTCCATCAAATCACTGTGTTTCACAAGGAAATTATGCTGCGCTTGATCTCTGACATCAACTCATGCTCGTAACTAATAGAGATATACATTGTTTCTTAATTTTTTACACGTTTCCTATAACGTAAACAATGGGGATAAATCGGACAACCACGTGGGTACTACTGTCATCCTGAATTAATCAAGATTTTATACATTTTAATGGAATTGATGGAGGACAATTTACGGATATTCTTAATTATGGATACCTCGTGCACTTTCCGACGGAAGTCGCATATTTGGCAGGAGTCATTGTCATCATTGACATTAATAATTCCTTCTTCCTTTCTCTAAATTATCAGAACGGACAATCTCTAATATTCCAAGCCTCTCCTCTTTACGCACAATTATTTTATTATCATTTAGACTTACCGTTCTGCGGCGAATTCGATATTTCAGCGAAATAGCAATGTCAACAGGAAGAGTCCAGGTCCCCATTCCGTTTTCGTCATGATCAATCCTCAGTTTCTCCGAAAAAATCTTCCTTCTCCTGCGTCTTCTCCAGAGAATCCTCCTCAATAAAATCTCAGAATGCTCCAATGCTCCAAAGTACCGGTCTTTATTTAACCGGTGTACAATTGAAAGTGAAAACGTTAATAACCAACAACGTCGAATAAAAAATTCATAAAAAAAAAAAACAACAAATAATAATAATAAAAAACTATCTTCAACAAGGCCCCAAAAATAAAAAATAAACTTTGGAAAAAATCTCAATTTCGACACATTCGCCTTGTGTCTCGTTAAAGTTACGTTCGCGTTACGCTCTCTCGCGGGCCAAAGCAAACTTGTCGGATGGCAATACGTGAGTTAAATGTTCACCGCGAATGGTTTACGGCCGATAGTCCCCACCTAGTGCCACAACGTGGCGCTGCCTCCGCCTTGCCGCCGCTCGGCTAGGTTCTACTCCTCGTGTTCGCCCCAACACACACATAAAATATACTGTGTATGAATGTGTAGACGGCCTCGGCAACGTCCGAGAGTCGAACAAAGCACGAAACACAATGTTGCCCCAGTGAGTGCAAGCGAGAGGCGATAAACTATTTGCTACCTGTGATAGACGGAGAAACACGAGGCTAAGAGAGATGGATCATACCCACACACACACAGAGTTGAGCAGAAGTGTTGGATTTATATGCAAGGGCGTTGTTAATGGCGGGAGTTGAATCACGAATGGAGGGGAAACTGATATTTCTCTCTCGCTTATTTTTCCTCCTGAATTTCCAGTGTCCAGGGATAAATAGCTCCGTCAAATTCGATCGATTTCTCACAATCCTCTACACCAAGAGGACATAATAATCTTCGAGTATAATACGGTTATCATTGAATGCACGCGTGCTCGATTGAGCCATTACCCCTGAGTACTTGGCGTTATAGGTATAATTATATGGCGTTGCGATACACATCGAGTAATGGTGATTTGTAGCTCTGCCTCTCGGACCTCTGAACACAAACCAAATACACAGTCTTTGGTTTATTCTCCTTTTGTCCAGTCTTTGCGCTCTCCTTTCAGGATCATTGGTACATGAAGGTGGTACACATTGCTCCCTTTCACGGATGATCACCGCCCCAATGGAGATACCAATCGATTCCTCAACTCTCTTTCACGCCTACCAATAACCATGGAAAAATCGCCCTCTTTTTTTTTTCTCCACATCCCAACAACAAAACATTAATCAAGAATAAAATAACCAGAATTTTCCTATTTTTTTTATAATTGAATTTTTGATGAAAATTTTTCGTTATGCTGAATTGATGGTAAAAACTAGTTTCCCCGTAATTTAACACACACACATAGTCACTTCTCAAATCGCCACTTTAAATTGGATTCACCACGAGAGGTCCAAGCTCTCTCTACCACTTCCGCAATTTTCTCACTCTCTCTTTCTCTCGTTCTCTGAAAATTGTGTTATTCACTGGTTGCCGGCCAATTTTATCACTCTATGTAGATTTTAAAGCGCTTTTTACCTAACCCATCTCTCTCGCACGTGTTTGCGTACACAATTTCATCATGACGATTTGCTGCGTTGTGAAAAATTTAATACTGAAAATATTCATCCAGGCGTGATGCATTTTTTTGTTCATCTACTTGCATATTTATGCATGCTGCAAAAAAAAATAAAAAACAAAATGATTCTAACATGTGTCGAAACGTTAAGAATCACAGAATTGCGTAATATTTCTTTGCACTTGTGCTAGCTTGGCCCGGGACAGTATTAAGTGCTGATACATAACGTGGTAGTACATAAAATCCGTATAAATGCGGAAACAAACCGATGTGGAACGGAAATATGGTTGCGATTCACTTCCAAAATACATCCTGCGTAACGCCCACTTTAATGTTACAATGTTTAAATTCATTGACAATTCCCATAATCTTATATTTCCATTAAATTCAAACTCTCAATGTTCCATTACCCTTAATTCACTACAAATCTAGAAATAGCGGTTTAATTAATTCCACAGTTTTATTGAATAAATCCAAATAAATTAATTAATATCTCGAAACACATACATCTTCTTTCATAATAATCTGAATACCACGTTCCACTTTGCCCCTTTTTTTTTTCATCCATAAAATCGTGAGAATTTGTCACCAATCATTTCTTATCGATTACGTTGACATGAGGATTAACATTCACTCATTATCAGGGAAAAAAAGGGAAACTGGATAATGCAAGCGAGAAATTTCACAGAAACATGGGAGTTTGCGAAAGGCAACGTGGGTTAAAACCACGTGCTCGTGATACTCGGGTTAGGTAGGGTGTTATGTAGTGGAGGGGGAGTGAGAGAGCGCATTCACAGTTTGACGGAATGTTATTGCGGTCATAATCGTTGAGGCGCCAACAGGTGCGAGTGCTCTGAAGCTACATGCGAAATACGTGTATAGGAGAATAGAGTATGTCTGTGTGTGTGTGTATGAAAATTTTGCGCTTTTCCCTCCATTGAAATGATTTCCAAAGGAGAAGTGAAAGTGAGACGAAGCGAATTATCCTTTTCAGGTAGTTTGAAATTGATCCCCAGAGTGTTTAGACATGAGCTGTCAAATATTTTGACAGCAATGACCGGTTACCTGCCTCATTCTTCAGATTTTTCCAAATTGAGTTGTTGGAAATAGATGAAAATTAAAGAGAAAAATAAAATCAGTACAAGTGAGTAATTACCAATGTATATAGAAGGGATTTCACTATCTTCGCGACCCGATCTACTTTCTTATCGCAACGAAATTGTCCCTGGCATCAGCTGCTACTGTGTAGGTAGAGTGCAAGCTCGTATAGCAGCAGCCAGCGTTGCCCGTACGTCACGTCGGGGTTGAGAAAAGAGGAAAAAACATCACCATCCGCACGAGACGTTTAATTTCCGAAGCTCTTCCGCCAGTTCCATTCACGTGCTACAGTATTTCCCTCTTTTTCACCATTTCATGATTCTCCCTCTCTTCTACACTGTATTATCCTATTTTTTTTTACCCAACATTCTGACATTTGGATAGATCGAGAAGGAGCGAAGGTTATTTGAAGATTTAACAATTTATTAAAACAGAATTTTGCCTATCTTCGTAAGCTAGGGAATTAAAAATGGGAAGATATCGTCTATTTATTCACCAGCGGCTCATTACGTTACACGTGAATGGAGTTATTGTATCTGGGAACGATAATTTTTATTTTTTAAACTTCAGAAGATTCCATGAAGATAAACGGTATTATCAGTATAAATGCGGAACTGAGCACAGTTCTATCGTAAAAATTGTTGGAGTGATTACATAGACACAAGTTCAAGTGATTTAAATAATTATTTCGATATGATTAATTTGCTGATTATTATTACAACAATAAATGGTACGGAGGTAATTAAATTCATTAGAATGTCTTGTGAAAAGTGACAATTAGTTTTAGGTTTAAACGCAATGAAGGGAATTTTTATTTACGAAGCTGAGCTTTCCGAATTTGTCGTGTCCATATGGTATTTTCATGAGCACAAATGCACAGGATCCATACTCGATAGAAGACATATCCTTACATCAGGCGATTGTGTAATGGATTTGCAAATTTCTTATTTATCAATTGCCGCTGGAATAACTGGATTTAATAACTGGAATATTCAATTAATTCCTGTGAGAAAAATTCATTTTCATCCTGATTTCCATACTATTTGTCTTGTACGTGGTCTTTATTGGGAGAACAATGTTGCTATATTAGAGGCAAGTATTCTGCACATCCAGGAGACTCGAAAAAAAATTCCGGTATCATTCTTGCATTAGCTTTCAGATAATTTAAAGTGGGATGATACAGTAGCATCAGTTCCGTTGATCGATGCAGAACACAATTGGAATCCATGTCACAGATGTCAAGTATTCGGATGGGATCATGATATTGTAAATGATGCTGAATTATTGACATTAAAATGGGCCGAAGGAGTAATTGAGGAAGATGAGACATGTGATGAATTAAACGTGACACTCTGGATGAATGAAAAATGCTTGAAGACCGACTTTCAGACTCTTCTAGAAAATGTATGCATGACTATTATTTTTAGGTCCTACTTAATGAACTCTTAATGCATCAGTTATTGTCTCATCAAGGGTGATTATGGTGGTCCACTTGTTTGCGGAGGTTTGACAGTCGGATTAATTATCCATGGGGGTTCAGAAGCAGGAAGTCCTTCGGTTGTCCTCAGCATCTATCCGTACTTGGATTTTATTGCTAGTGTCTTGCTTAGTAAGTCATCTCAGTGTGCTCCTAATGGAATGAATTTTCTCAGTCGAAACTCCTTGTTTCAGCACACGAAATTAATGTTCCTGGAATATTTCCGTATTATGTTGCACTTTTTTTGAATGGTCAGTATTATTGTGGCGGAAGTATTATTGACACTATACATATTATCACTGCTGCACACTGTGTCGAGAATACCACAAGACAGACTCTGTTAATTTTACGTGGTCGTAGTGAATATTTCATTGATGAGCTTGTACCAGAGGAATTCGGATTTGTTGATAGGATCTACAATCATCCAAATTATGAGCACTTTCTGCATTCTTCCGGCATCATAATTATAGAAAATGATATAGCAGTTGTGAAGGCAAGTGTTTGACAACTCGGGCAGTTGATTATAATTCTTAAATATTTATTCCGCATAATTTTAGCTTCGAATGCCTCTCACTTGGACTCCTACAATCAGTACAATTGGATTAGCGAATTATCTGCCGATTGGAAAATCCTGTCAAGCTCTCCGATGGTCCAGGACAATTACGGGAGAGGGAAAAATGTTTGTTAGATCCCTGTCATCATCGGCAGCCATTAAAGATTTGGCTACATGTAGGCGAATTCATCCATATCGTCAAACACATGATTTTTGTATCATCAATATGTATTCTTTACCGATTTCAACTAGTGTAAGTGATACAAGTGCGTTTAGAAATCTGGATTCAATGATTTGATGGGTTAATTTAATTTTTAGGGAGACAGTGGTAGTCCTATGGTATGTGATGGGGCTTTGGTTGGAATTTTGAGCAGTCATACACTTTCTGCACGTGTATTCTGGGGTCCCTATCAGGGAATCTATTATACGTCAATATATCCACATCTTGGATTCATAGAAGATGCAATTTCCGGTAAAATTCCAGCATATACAGGATTTGTGTGATTTTTTTTTTCGGTTTGTAATTTTAATGTAATTAATCAATGGAAATGAATCTTCACTTTAAACTCGTAAATTTAAAGACTAATTCAGTATACAGGAAACGTCTTGGATTGGCTCCCCCTTTCCTTTTAAATTCTCGCTCGTTAAATAGTGCGTAAGGGTTGCCTCAACATAGAACTCAACTGTTACTCCTGCCCTCGCTTGTAAATTACATGCTTTACTCGTGTCGACAGAATCCCGGTTAAGTCTCCGTGTTTGAAAAATCCACAGGCATTCTCCAACTCCTTTTACACCCTTGTAATTGAAGATTTTGAAGATTAAAGTAGATAGAGAAGAAAATGAGTATTATGAGGATTGTTAGGGACATTTTGATTTGAGGCGTGGCATGAAAAACTTCATTGGACATTACGAATATTTGGCTAATCGCCAAATGCATACTGTGACATTCACGTTTATCCTATGTGACGTGAATTTATCAATAAAACTTTTAAATTCTAAACGAACACATACAACTCGTGTATTTAGCATAAAGGACACGCGCTTTATTGTTCCAACAGACTTTTTAACGATCTCGGAATAAAATCAACTGGAAGATTGAAATTGTTTTTGAAGTTTCTCAAAATGGTACTAAAGTTTTGGAAACACTGAGCACGTGCGAAAGTCGAATAGCTCGTTTCTTTTTTTTTTATTTCTTCTTTTTTTTGAACCATTGCCACAAATTTATGTAGCAGGTTTCCAAATATGTTGCACACCGGGTGTTTTAATAAATCGTACAACGAGCATCACAAATTTTATCACCAGTGGGACGAGCGCACGCGGCGAGATATGTGTCATGAAATGGTGCGGGTTGTCAGTGTCCAAATAATCGAGTTGATCAGTGATCCATATTTTTTTTTTCTCGCGAATAAAAGAAAAAAAAAGAAACAATTGAAAATTTATTTACAACGTTTAAAAATTCATTTTCCACAATGAATGATGAAAGAGGATTTTTTGCATTTCATTGTTTGTCGCTTTTGTCCATTGCGTAAGTCTGTAAAAATGGCTACTTTGGACACGCACGGTGATAAATAAAAAGGGGCGTGAAAATTAAATGGCTTTTCTCTCGTGCAGAAGTCTTCTATTGAGTTAGTTAAAGGCCAGTGCTCTGGTTGGCATCAACAAAAGACTCTTTCGACCCCTTTGGTCTCTTTGGTCGTGGCAAATGCCACGCGCACCTAATTAAATGACGATAAAAATTGCCGCCTCTGTCACGGCTGAGTACGAGCCAATGGAATTCTTCCCCTGGTGGTCGACTGCACACGGCAACTTCAGTAACTCTTTCTGGAGTGGCCTTGGGGTCAGGCTGAAGCCATGCTGCATTTTTTAGAAAGGCATAAAGCTTCACTTAACGTTCCACTTGAAAATATTCCGGAAGTAATGAAAATAATACAAGGGAATTCCTCCATCCTGACTTTTCAATTATTCCCACTTGAAGACATCGTCATATTAGTTTTCCCAGTACGATATACGTTTATATTACTCATGCCCAACCCTCCTGCAATATTGTACGTGAAAATATGTTAGTCATGTATAGAGACAAGAATTGAGGCTGAAAGTATGTGTGAATCCTCTCGAACGAAAGACTGATATTGCCTCAACCTTGAATAGGGTGAGACAATCGTTTAAGGGGTTCTCCTCCCGTTATCATATATATTAACAACAATAAAACTTATAATTCCGTTCTCTCCTCCACTTTACTCCGGAAAATTAAAATGGAAATTCACCAAGAGACACTTGCCCAATCTCCCACAAATAAATCCGCAAAAAAAAAGGAGAGAAGCATCAATGAGAAGCCACAATCTCCAATTGCCTGAATTACCTCGAAACTTTCTCCCAGTGATAAACTCCAACAAATAAGAAACTTTCAAGGGGGATGAAGCAACAAGATGCGGTGAGGGCTTTTAAACACCTCGGATCAGCAAGATCCCTAATGAATCTCTACGAAAGGACCCTATTCCACCTTCACGACTTTTGGATACTCTGCCAAGTTCCAAGCCTCAGCAACAAGGTATCCTGGTATCTCTCCTCTTGTCCACCGCACTGCAATTTACCATTCTCCCCCTTTAACAAGAGACACCAAAGTCCCAAAATACCAGCAAGAACGAAGGAGAAGTACGGTGGCTTTGCGGATGAGCTATAGAATACCCCCGGGGTCACCTTCATCCGCACTTAACTTTGTATCCAGGTGTTTACATGTATTTTCCAAGCGGTTTTCGGCGTCTGCGAGAGGATGGTCGCATTTGCGGTTATCCGCATGATTTGATGACCCCTTAATATGTCCTCAGCATGGGAATAACTTCCGGTCTCGTGTGCAATTTATTCGCCGCAGCGGTCGTCTTCATGAGCCTCCATGAAAACGATCACTCGGTGATTTTTAACGCAAAGGCGAATAGATACGCAGGTATGAGGCACTCGGACGTATGTACGTGTTGAGGCACTAGGTGCGGGCTTTTACCATACACACGCAGTTTGAAAACCGGGACCAGGTATGGCGTGGTAGCGATGGCGGCGTGTTGGTAGCTATAAATCATGGGTTACCACATTGTAGCCCAGTAAATCATCGGACGCGGGGAACGCGAGAGCTTCCCAGCGTGAAATGAAACGAATTCATCTTTGTCAGTGTGGCCCCACCACTTTCCACCTACTATTCTATCTCTCTCTCATTCTCTCTTGCGCATTTACACGGTATTCTCCTCGGCCTCTCACTCTCGCGATCCCCCTCAATTTCTCCCTCCTCCGGGCTCTGCGCACTCGTTCTCAAACACACGACCGGCGTATTTTCTATCCTCCGCACGCACTCAATCCAAAGGAAAAGAAGAGAGGGGACTCGGGGGGGAAACCCGTAGGTACACGAATGCGCAAACCTCTACATTATGTATCTAGCCGCGTCTGGTTATATATAATCGTCGAAAATTCACCCGTACTACCCCTACCCCTTATAACTCTGTGGGATCACCCGCTGCTCGCTGCGTGATCCCACTTCTTTCACACGCACGAAATCTCCTCCTACTTTGCCTCGTCATACGTCACATGGAGTACAGTGTCCAATAGTTTTTCAGAATCCGTGATTATTTCTCCTTTTTTTTTCCCTCCTACATCATTCAGGTGTATACAAATATTTTTGGATGGATTTCATGGGAATTTAGGGGTTTCGTCAATTTTTGAGGGTATTAGGGAGTTTAGTGACGTCAATCGGAGGGTCCACGCCCTCCCGCAGTGCACGTCAACGGAGGAATTATTTATAGTAATTTGATACAACCCTCGGGGGTTGGAGATGTAAAAAAATTGCGGGAAAGAGAGGGGATGGACCATACATCCCCAGTTCAGACGCAGCCGCACGGTATTCCGGACCTCTTCGGGTCATCTTCCTTCGATCCATTCTTCTTTATCTCTCGGGGGGACAAAAAAAAGAAGCGCACGGGATATCGGGATTTTTTTTCCACCGATTCCACTTCTTTCACGCTCATCATCGTTTGCGTCTCTTTTTTTTTTACTTCACATCCTCTTTGATCGGACATTTATCATACAGAATAAACAGTTGAGGGGGAGTTGGTTGGATTAAACGGGCCTGCACTCTCGATGGCCTCCACACGATCCGCGTTAAACGCATAATCCGATCGACGGTTATAAATCTAGGTGGGAATTCGATCAATGAATAAAAAGAAGGAAAAAAAAGTTCATAAAACTGAATACGTAAAACAATCCTGTGGTATTTTATGGGGAAAAAAAAAATTGCAAGGAAATCATATTTATTCGAAATAATTCCAGCAAATTAAATACGTTAAATTCAATTGAAATCGAGACATTATAAAGACATGCGGTATGCATCTGAGGAAAGAGAGGGGAAATAAGAAAGAGAAAGAGAGATGGGAGTAGAGTTTCTCGCGCGTTGCGGTGGCAGACTATTACGCGAATCCCACATAAATTGAAAGAGGACGCCGTGGCTCCGGCTTTCCGTAACAATAAATCCCTCAGGCTAAAATAATGGCGACTCATTTTGTAAATAGCGTTCAACTTAAAGCATCTTGAATACCGTACAAAATGTGTATACACAAGTGCACAAAAATGCACCTTTTAAAATACTTGAGAATAATAATTTCTTTTATTTTTCCCTCTATTTTTTAAATTCAATTATTTCTTCTCTTTCTTTATTTATCTTTTTTGTGGCTGTCAGAAGGTAGATCGGAATATCACGGATGTAATATTGCCTCTGGGAGAGTGAAGAAGGTGGAGAGGGTAGTTTTTTCCCCCGTCCAGAGACGCTATTTTCTTTATCCGACCAATTCTCGGGCCGCGGGAGATATTGCGCCACAGCAATAACTCACCCGTTCCTTCTATCAGTCTACGAGCATCCCTCTTCCCTCCCACGAGAACAGCCCACCCCCTCGACTTCATTGCGCCCGACGCGCATTTGTCTCCCAGCCCGTCATACCCCTCTACAGAACGTGCCTTTTTTTTTTTTTCATTCTCTCTCTCCTTCTTATGGATGCTTCATCCCCTTATTTTTCAACCCCTCGTATATACGCTCTCAACTCACGCCCCTTTGCCTCCTTATACAAGCATTCTTGTACATGTCGTCTTCATATGCGTTAAAATTTCAGGGAAAACACTGTTCTTCTTTATTTGTATTGAAAATAAGAAATTTAGAATTTTCAATTTAGTGTCTAATGTCCATTAAATAAATCTCTATCTTTTTTTCCGACAATTTTGGGGACATTTAGAAAAGGCTTAGGTTTTCTGGGCAATTGTCATCGATCAATTTGAATTAATTTAGTGAAATTTGATTCTTTTTTCGATTGTGAATGGAAATTCTATTGGGGCGTTTATATGACCGTAAAGTGTGATCGATTCACGTATGAATCGCGAGTGAGTTCAGATTACGATAAACTTGTAAATCTTTTTCATGCACATGGACAGACACGGTGTGTGCATTCTGAAATCCGTATTTCCAATAATCCAAGTGTTTCCGATAAAAATGAATAATGTTGGTTGAAACAAAAGGTAAAAATTGGGGAAAAAGAGAGGATTTTATTGTTTATGGCTTCCGTTAAGATTCGTTAATGGAATTGGGCCTGAGAATCCGGTGAATGCCAAAGTGTTGCGGAAGAATTTTCCTCATTAGATGAGGAAAATAAGGAGTTTAGCTACTGGAGAAAGAAAAGAGGGTGTGTACATTGGAGAGTAGCGTGTGCGCGACAGATAGGATATCTAATTTTCGTTGGAGGGGCTTGTGTCGGACCGCCATTACTCATTTTATTATTTATAACCGTATGAAATTGGTGACCGAGCATGCGAAGCACGCACACACACATCTAATACTGGGAATTGCGTTTTTTTTTTTAAGAAGCCTATAAAAAATTCTGAAAAAATTCGACAACATTCTCCAACGTATCCAGAGTATTGTGTAATTTTTTCAGAATTTCAACTCTACTCGCATCTCTTGCAGAATTTATTGAACATCGCAGTCTGGTATTTTTCTCCTCAAAAGCCATTTAAAAAAAGGGAAATTGTGAGGGATTCCCTCGGGATTCACGTGCCTGGTGGAAAGGAAGAGTTCTCTATCGAAAGCCAATAATTGGTACAAACTCTCGTGCCAAGGCAGTTTTCCAGATCTCGTTTCACGGCTGGATTCTGTCGCAAAAGAAAGAGGGGAACTGATTCGAGGGGGCACACTCGCATTCACGCGTTCAGGTTCAGAGAGGTGGGGCTGAGAAAGGGCTCAAGATAACTAGAAAACTTCTTTTCCTCCTTCGTGACACTTTTTTCTACCCTCCTCCATCTTCTCCCTCTTTTTTTTTTTGGAAAGACCGGCTTTTGTACACGGAGTATCTTCCTCTCTTCGTCGGAAGACGTGTTCACCCAAATGCGCTGTTAAAATTTTGGACACAATCTAGCCATTTGTCTTGGCGTGCCCGGAAATAAATCTCCAACGGCTCAGCCTGGGCTAAGAAAAAGCGCCCTCCTTCTCCCCCACTTCTTTTCCACCTTTTTCTCTTTCTTTACCGCCCCCCACTTCGCATCTGTACATACCTTCTTATTTCTTTTTTTTTCTTACATTCTCACCCCTGATGTTCTATCGATAAATCATAATATTTGTATTAACATTCCTCGCACTTGCACGTAACCCCTCTTGCCCCTAACAAGGGGTTTTTCCATAGATGCGCGCGTTTCTGCGCCATTTCTCATACACAAATTCATTCCGGTCAATACACACTTTATTAGAAAAATTCATCTCATTTAATTCAAAGATTCTGAGGATTTTTTTTTTTCCGAAAAAAGTTCATTCTACCCTCGTAAATCAAGTAGCCAGTACTTGCGGATTCCGTCGAGACGTATTACCAGGGAAACGAATCGATGCTACGTATCGACGCAACCCTAGAGTCTTGAACGAAGATGGATACACTTTGCTCCAACAAAATAAAGTAAATTAATCCCCACGGTGTAAAATCTCACATAAACAATTTTTTTCCACAGCGAAATTATTTATTAAAAATTCAGAAATGTTTTTTCCAATTGCTCTGCATGAGAAAGAAAAAAAATCCTCCATTTATTATACGCAGTTGTATATTTTAATACATTCGAAAGTACATCTGAAGTTAATGCATTTTGCATATTTCCTCTCATTTTAATTTGCGAATGTAATTGGATGGTAGGTATGAAAGAGTACGAATGAAGAAATGAATGAACATATCATGGTTTAACATTGCCATATATCAAATCGACAGTGTACCATAGTGGCACAATGTACAAGTTGGAAATCGTCGATTTCTCACGTGGAGAGGCCCACGAGAGGCGTTACACAAGTAAGATAGAATATGTGAGAAGGAAAAAGAGGAAAAGATAATAATAAAAATAAATAAAAAAAGAGTACATGTACAATATCTTTGGAGTGCTCTATGGGGTGCCCACGCGGCTGCCGACGTCGGCGTCACACACAGCATATTCCCTCTTTTTTCCACTCTTGTACATCTTTGCCAAGCCTATATATGTGCGATGTACTGTACCTCGCCGCTGCGAAGACGTATGTACGTCTTGGCCAAGCGCCTCGCACAACGATAATTCAGAATACGGGATCGTATAGGATGCCGGGCGGTGCTGAAGAGGGCAACGTAAAATATGTGTCTGGTATCTTATTCTTCACCCAGTTCTTGAGGCAAACAGAGGAAAGTACGCGTGTGTGTATTTTTCTTTGGTTTTCCGCTCATTCTTTTCTCTCACTGCACGGAGCTCCTACATTATTCCAGCGATACCTCGGAAAATAATGAAGATACGACATTTTTGTACTGAACATTTTTTCTAGCTCTTGAAATTATACACAAAAAAGTATTCCTACAAAATTACCCCATGTCCCTTAGTTTCCGAGATATTCATTAAAATATCACGTGAATTCAATGAAACATCAATAAACTCGGTGAAAAACGATGTATTCATGGAATTCTCTAGTCCCTAGGCAGTTGAATGCAATTTAAACGCATTCGCATGTGGCAATACGTTTGCCTGGGATTTGGAAGGTGAGCCCGCGGAATTTCCGGGCTTCACTTGGAGCTATGGGCCTTTTGGGTTAACGGATCGGATCACAGAGTGGACGGTTTCTCTCTCGCTCTACGTAAGGTTACCAATGCATTACATTTAGGTGGTTCTGGCGTGTGCCACTGGAGGAGAGAAGCACAAACGGAGTTAGTACTCGCGCAAACCCGGAATGGAGTCGTAGGATAGCAATTTCGAGGTAGCTGTAATAAAGCACGTCTGCGCGGCGAAATCCTGATGAATGGCCGCGCTTAGGCTTGAAATGGAGAGGCAACTGGGGGTCCGCATCACCACTACCCCAATACTCTCGTCCATTTCCAAATTCTGCTTTCTCTCTCGGTTTTACGTATTCCAGTTTGGCAATTTCCTCTATCCGGTTAACCTCGTTGCCTTTAAACTACTTTGAATGAGCCTTGTCATAGGTGGAAGAATACCCCGAGATTTCCTCAATTCTCATTTGGATGAATCTTCTGCCGTCAAATAAATTCTCCACCCCTTTTATTTTATCTCAATTTTATTAATTTTTCAAATGCCCCTGTACATTCAGATGAGAATAAATGTCCTCAATGTGCATGAGCACTGTAGGACTCTGTGTGAGAGCACAAGAGGCTCCCAAAGAGCCAGGGATTCGAGTGTACCTATACCATTCGACTTCTGAGCCTCTAAATCAGCCTCCAAGTCGTGATTCATGGAGTGCAACCTCTTCCATCTCTCGCCCTTACACTCCACCCCCCAAAACCCTCTCCCCCTTGACCTCCTACACGACCCTTTTACCTCTGCATTCTCCTTCCCAAACACGTCTCTCTCTCTCTCTTTTCATTCTGTACACACCTTCGATCCCAAACGTTATTCCACTTGTACATACTCAACTCTCTTCTACCAACTCAATTTTTCATTATATTTTGTTTCCACAAAACTTAATAGCAAGTATAATTCATTTTAGCCTTAATTATTCATCTCTCAAAATGTATAAAAACAAGAGGATTCAGCTTCTTTATGGCCGTTATGAGTTAAAAATCATGAATTATTGACTAGCATGTGCAAATTTCTTCTGAAATAATTTTTTATTTTTATCAGAGACATCTGGGTGAATATGTGAAGTGTGAGAAAGATGTTAATCGAATTTTTTGGGGGAAAAAAAAACATTGAAATAAGAAAAATTACATAATTAATTCATCCAAATTATTAGTAAAGATGTTCACAGTTAATCGTTAAAATATGTGATGGTATTGGCTTGATAATAGACGATGGCAGGGGCCACACTGCTTCATAAAATACACGAGAGAACCTTGGGAGAATCCTCTATGTGTGTCGGATGATATCCGTTTTGAGGAGGCCATTTTCAAGCTCATTGAATAGACAGCCATGATTCTATGACCATCGAGCGTGCCAACTCCATTGTAACCAGCCTCTACGTACATCCACTTTATCCTCATTCCCCTTCTACTTTTACGAGAATAAATATCTCATGATTATTCTGGAAACACGTGAGGACCGCCTCTTCTCAATTTCAATTAATTAAATCCTCCAATAGTCTCAATTATTAATTTAAAATTGAAAGAAATGAGGAAAAGAAAAAGGCGTCGTCATTTTGAGTAAAGTGCAGAACTCGTGGGGGTATCGGACGATCAAAATGCCGTAACCGTAGATCATATGGGGGGATAACGATGGGAATTGGCTCTTGCAAATACATTAGGCAGCAGTGGAATTCGTGCTGGAATGAGGCAGAAGAAAAGGGGAATGAGTTTTGTAGGTTTTTGATATCACTATCCCTTTGGAGATGAAAAAAAAATCGTCAACAGACGCCCATCTTCGTGGAGAAATGAGAGTGGGGATAGTAGCTACAGCCAAAAAGTATAAATTTCTTTAATGGCGCGAATAATTTCATATCGCATAATTTACTTACTGCGAAACGTAACGCTAGTAGCTACCACAAGCATTAACGAGGAGCCTAATATTTATGTGGTACTCGGTCGACCGCCACCCAGATAACACCCACCCTCTGAACACCCTGAGAGCTCGTCCTCAGGACTGTGGCCTGTTCTGCTTCACTCGAGAGACTTGGCGAGATAAAAAAGAGAATTTTCCTTGAAGAGGGAGGGAGGAAAAAATTGATGGGGAGTTTGTTAATGGCGTTAGATCAATCTCATTAATTCAAATCTCGACATTATCCGATAAACCCATCACCACGTTGACAACTCCAATTCCCTCCCAACTCCAATCAACCCAAATTTGTATTCTCTACGAGCCCAGAACACGTGTAACAATGACATCCCATCGATTCTACATATTCAAACTTGATTTACATTCGTTCAATTAATTCGAGAGTAAAGAAAAATGGCTACGAAAAAATTTGTTAGCAACCTGCTGCACTAGTAAAAAAAAACAACGCCTCATTAATTCCTATGAATTGGGGTAAAATGGGTATTCTGATTGACCGGTTGGAGATAGCGATTTTCTGATGATTCCATTGAAAAGCTGAGGTGATTTTACATAGGAATCAAGTGTCAAAATAGATTTTTTTGAATTTTCTAAAAAGTCGATTTTTTCACCCAAATTTGAAGGGGTATACCTTGCCAAAATTTGAAAAATTATAAGCCAAAAACTGATTATCATAAAATGGCTTGTAACTTTTTTAATTTTCTATAAAAATCGATGATTTTTGGGGGAGATGTGGGGGCCGATGAGACCTTTAATTTGAGCCCAACCCCACTGCGCTACGACCAATAGAACCGGAGATATTGCCAAAAATGTGATTTTTCAAATTTTTCCAAGGTAAACCCCTTCAAATCTGGGTGAAAAAAATCGAATTTTCAAAAAACTCGAAAAAATTAATTTCGATACATGTTTTCCGCCTAAAATTTCCTCAGCTTTCCAATGGAATCGTCAAAAAAAAATTATCTCCAATATTTCCCGAAAAAAAAAAAAAATCAGATTTTTGGCAAAAAAGCAGTTCTCTCAAACAAAACCAGTTTCTTTGGAATATCTCTGAATCTCTCGGTCGGAGCCCAAAAATGACAGCGTGAGGTGACAGAGGAGCATCTTAGATGCTCCTCTGTCACCTCACGCTGTCATTTTTGGGCTCCGACCGAGAGATTCAGAGATATTCCAAAGAAACTGGTTCAGTTTGAGAGAACTGCTTTTTTTCCGTTTTTGCCAAAAATCGGAAAAAACACTTTTTTGGGAAAATATTGGAGATAGATTTTTTTTGACGATTCCATTGGAAAGCTGAGGAAATTTTAGGCGGAAAACATGTATCGAAATTAATTTTTTCGAGTTTTTTGAAAATTCGATTTTTTTCACCCAGATTTGAAGGGGTTTACCTTGGGAAAAATTGAAAAAAAACACTTTTTTGGCAATATCTCGGGTTCTATTGGTCGTAGCGCAAATCCGTTGCGCTCAAATTAAAGGTCTCATCGCCCTCCACATCTCCCCCAAAAATCATCGATTTTTATCGAAAATTCAAAAAGTTACAAGCCAAAACTGATTTTTTCAAATTTTGGCAAGGTAAACCCCTTCAAATCTGAGTGAAAAAATCGGATTTTCGAAAAATTGAAAAAAAAATACTTTGGCACTTGTTTCCTATATAAAATCACCTCAGCTTTTCAATGGAATCATCAGAAAATCGCTATCTCCAACCGTTCAATCAGAATGTCCATTTTACCCCGATAATCACTCAGATATCCGCGAAAAAACTGATCAAATCGACTTGTCTGATAATAAATTTCATGAAAAAGGGAGGAATTGAATAGATTTCCATCGAATTCTCATTTATTATCGAAAGTATCTCCACTGGGAACGATCAATGGACACCCCTGATTCGTAAAAATGGATATTCTCGATTCCGACTGTACACAGCCTCGTCCCTCCCCTTTTTCCAAAGTGCCAGTTAGGCAGAAAGAGGGGGAAAAAGACCAAGGGTCGATTTTTCAGGATGTAAGCAGCCGGCCAAAGGGCGGGGGCAGTGGAGGGAGATTTAGATGTCATCCATTGACGTTTTACCTCGGTTCCCCAAAAATTCCCCTCCACCAAAAACGCCTACATCCCCAAGATGATAGACGAGAAAGCCGACTCAACTGTTTGCCCGAGAAAAAAAATGATTTCTTACTTCTCTATATCCAAAAACAACTAATGGCTTCTTATTCACAAATTTCTCATTCTCCACCTCTCTATTCCGCTGTTCCATAATAAATCCTCAGCGTCAATTCTCAACTTATTAAAAACCCCCTGAAATCTCATTGTTGTCGTCACAAGTTTTAGACAAAAAAAAAGTATAAGAATCTCCATGAAATTTAATTATTTTTCACTTTACCCAGTGACTCAAGGGGAATACGAAAGTTTGGTGAAATTCTTTTATTCGACCCCTCGTCGAAAGTTCG